>ML264830.1:58696-82846 GCA_005239495.1 Nicotiana undulata | reverse complement strand
GGGGGGGGGGGGGGGGCGCAATCTTGCAAGTAAATTGTTACTATTGACTTTGACCAAAATATCATGTCCTGTAGTGTCCAACTAACTGTCTTGCAACTAAACTAGAGGTTGCAGAAAAGCAAAACTGTTATTGTGAAAAAACTCTCTAAAAATTTATTAGTTTTTCCTTTTTTTGGATGTCATTTATTTTCTCCTAACGAAGACAATGTGCTTCTACTTTTTCACCAGCCTAATATTTGCAGTACAAATTGTTAGTAGGACAAGTTTACCGTATCAAGTTTGTTTTAAAAATTCAACTCTTTTCCTAGTCAATTATTCCCATATATGCAATAACTCAAAAAGTTGGCTATTTCATTTTAACATAATTGACCTTTTGCACAAAGCACTTCAAGCAATTATTCACATCTCATATAGTAATACGGAAGTTCATCAGTTCTAGCATTAACATTCTCTTCGGTATGACAGAAATATGTATATTCTTTCAAGTTTTGGAATATGTAGAACAAAATTTGACTTTAGTTGTATTGGTCAAATTCGATAGATGTAGACGATCTCTAACTGACATATTGGTTCTTTTGCATATAAACGGTTAGTGACAAAAATAATGATGAACTTACCTTATACACAGATCATAGTTATATTGAGTTTGGGAAGAAACACGTACACTAATGTAAATATGGTCATACATTATAGTATCAAACTATTGCGCACGTTGAGCACGTGAAACAGTTGACTTGTCAATATAACTGTCTAAAATGTATACTTTAGAGTAATAAAAAAAAAGTTAAAAAATATCTTTCTCTAACTGACATATTAATTACTTTGCATATAAACAGGTACTGACAAAAAAAATCCAGCTGTATTCTACACAAAGATAAACATGCCTTATACAGACCTCTCTAAAACGGTATATAATAGTCATTTACTATTAAAATAATATTTTTCTCGCAATCGATTTTTTCATGTTATATTTTACCATTCTCTATGACAACTTTTTACCTATAACAACAACAATCGTGTGTTGACCCGATAGGTCATCTTATAATGTAAACATAATTCTGTGATCCGAAACCTTTAGAAGTCATGTTTTAATATTTCTCAATTTGCGTGAGCAGTCCGGGCGTCTTTTCGGAAAGCTTTTATATTAAAAACTGGTAATAATAAGTAAATTTACCTAAAAACTTCATTTGAGTTGACTTCGGTCAATATTTTTGGTAAACGGACCCGAATTAGTGTTTTGACGGTCCCGGTGGGTCCGTATCGTGATTTGGGACTTGGACCTATGCCCGAAATCATAATCGGAAGTCCCTAGCCCGAGATATCGGACTATGTCGAAATTTGAAAGTTGAAAGCTTAATGAAATTGAAGTGTTTGATCAAAGTTTGAATTTTTAGATAACGGGTTTGTATTTTGGTTCCGTAACCCGATATAGGTCCAATGCCATAATTATGACTTATCTATGACATATGGTAAAAAAACGGAGTTGATTTAACGTGATTCAGATGTCTGGTTGTGAAAATAGGAATTTCAAAGTGTTCTTGAAAATTTCATGTGATTTGGGGTTAAATTCGTAGTTCTAGGTGTTATTTTGGTGATTTGATCGCTCAAGCAAATTTGTATGATATTTTTAGACCTATGTGCACTTTTGGTTTAGAGCGTTGAGGGCACGGGTGAGTTTTGGATAGGCTACAACGTGAAAATTAGGACTTAGAATATTGCTGGTTTATTTGATCTGGTGCAGGCCTCAATGAGAGATCAGGCATCGCAATTGCGAATCCTGCAAGTTCCGCATTTGCGAGCTTCTCATCGCTAATGCGAAGAGAAGATGGCCAACAGTTTTCGCATTTGCGAGTTTTCCTTTGCATTTGCGAAGGGAGTCTGGGAAGGGCGGTGATCGCAAATGCGATCATTGAGTCACATTTGCGAAGATTCAAGGTCGCATTTGCAAAC
Organism: Nicotiana undulata; assembly: GCA_005239495.1. NCBI lineage: Eukaryota > Viridiplantae > Streptophyta > Magnoliopsida > Solanales > Solanaceae > Nicotiana > Nicotiana undulata. The sequence goes on along the minus strand of ML264830.1, from coordinate 80,896 downwards.
TTATCTTCGCATTTGCGAAGGCAGCAGAAGTGTGAAGGGCTTCACATTTTCGAAGATTTATTTGAGATCGGGCTATCATCAATTGAGGATTAGGGCATCCGATGTCCCTAAGACAGCTTTTCGGACGCGGTATGGGCACTATGAGTTTCTAGTGATGTCTTTTGGGTTGACAAATGCCCCAGTAGCATTCATGGATTTGATGAACCGAGTGTTCAAGCCTTATTTGAACTCCTTTGTAATTGTGTTTATTGACGACATCTTGATCTACTCCCGCAGTCGAGAGGAGCATGAGCAACACCTTAGGATTGTGCTTTAGACTCTGAGAGACATCCAATTGTATGCTAAATTTGAAGTGCGAGTTTTGGTTGGATTCAATCTCTCTCTTGGGCCACGTTGTATAATCAGAGGGCATTCAGGTAGATCCTAAGAAGATTGAGGTAGACCAGAATTGTCCTAGACCCATTTCAGCCACGGATATCACAAGTTTCTTGAGTTTGGCGGGCTATTACCGTCGATTTGTGGAGGATTCTTTATCTATAGCAGCCCCGTTGAACATGCTGACCCAGAAGGGGGCCCCGTTCAGATGGCCAGACGAGTGTGTGCCGAGATTTCAGAAGCTTAAGACTGCTTTGACTACAACATCGGTGTTGGTGTTACCATCAGGTTCTGGATCTTACACGATATATTGTGATGCTTCCCGTGTTGGGCTCGGGGTATTGATGCAGGAGGGCATGGTGATTCCATATGCATCTCGGCAATTGAAGGTTCGTGAGAACAATTACCCTCTACATGATTTAGAGTTGGCAGCCGTCTTTCACGCGCTGAAGATTTAGAAGCACTATATTTATGTCGTGTCGTGTGAGGTTTTCACGGATCATTGCAACCTTCAATATTTGTTCAAGTAAAAGGATCCCAATTTGAGGCAAATGAGGTGGTTGGAGATATTGAAAGACTATGATATCACCATCTTGTACCATCCTAGGATGGCCAATGTGGTGGCCGACGCATTGAGTAGGAAGGCAGTGAGTATGGGCAACTTTGCGTTCATTCCAGTCGGTGAGAGGCCGCTAGCATCGGATGTTCAGACTTTGGCTAACCAGTTTGTGAGGTTGGATATTTCAGAGCCCAGCCGTGTTCTAGCTTGCACAATCGCTCAGTCTTCTTTGTTTAAGCGTATCAGAGATCGGCATTATGACGACCCTCATTTGTTGGTCCTAAGGGACACAGTACGGCACAATGGTGACAAGCAGGTTACTGTTGGAGATGACGGAGTCTTGAAGATGCAGGGTCGTGTTTGTGTTCCTGATGTGGATGGGTTTCATGAGATGATTCTTAAGGAGGCTCATAGTTCCCGATATTCTATTCACCCCGGCACCGCCAAGATGTACCAGGACTTGCGGCAACATTATTGGTGGAGGAGAATGAAGAAGGATATAATTGATTATGTAGCTCGGTGCCTGAATTATCAGCAAGTAAAGTATGAGCATCAGAGACCTAGTGGTTTGCTTCAGCAGATAGAGATTCCTGAGTGAAAGTGGGAGCGTATCACTATGGATTCTGTTGTTGGACTCCCACTGACTCAAAGGAAGTTCAATGTCGTTTGGGTCATTATGGATAGGCTGACTAAGTCATCACACTTCATTCCTGTGGCATTTACCTATTCTTCGGAGCAGTTGGTAGAGATTTACATTCGTGAGATCGACCGTCTTCACGGTGTGCCCGTGTCTATCATTTCTGATCGAGGTACACAGTTCAGCTCGCACTTCTGGAGGTTAGTACAACATGAGTTGGGTGCGCAGGTTGAGTTGAGCACATCATTTCATCTTCAGACGGACGAAAAGTCTGAGCGTACTATCCAGATCTTGGAGGATATGCTCCGCGCATGTGTTATAGACTTCAGAGGATCGTAGGACCAGTTCTTTCCCCTTGCAGATTTCGCCTACAACAACAGCTACCAGTCGAGCATTCAGATGGCTCCTTATGAGGCATTATATGGTAGATGGTGCAAGTCGCTAGTTAGGTAGTTCGATCCAGGGGAGGGAGCTCGGTTATTGGGTACTGATCTAGTACAAGATGCCTTGGATAAGGTCAAGATTATACAGGATCGACTTCGCACAGCTCAGTCCAGGCAAAAGCGTTATGCCGACCGTAGATTTGATGATGTGGCATTCATAGTCGGGGAGAGGGCGTTTCTTCGGGTATCACCCATAAAGGGTGTCATGAGGCTTGGGAAGAAGGTCACGCTGAGCCCTAGATACATCAGACCTTTTGAGATTCTCGAGAGAGTGGGAGATGTGGCTTACAGGCTTGCGTTGCCTCCGGGGTTGTCAACAGTTCATCCGGTATTCTATGTGTCCATGCTCGGAAGTATCATGATGATCCGTCCCACGTGTTAGATTTCAACTCTGTCCAATTGGACAAGGATTTGACTTATGAGGAGGAGCTTGTGGTTATTCTAGCCCAACAGGTTCGTCAGTTGAGATTGAAGAGTTATCCTTCAGTCCGAGTGCAGTGGAGGGGTCAGCCCGTCGAGGAAGCTACTTGGGAGTCCGAGTCGGACATGGTGAGTAGATATTCTGACCTATTCACCAGTTCAGGTACTTTACTATGTCCGTTCGAGGACGAATGGTTGTTTTAGAAGTGAAGAATATGATGACCCGACAAGTCATCTTATAATATAAACCTAATTTTGTGATCCGAAACCTTTAGAAGTCATGTTTTAGCATTTCTCGATTTGCGTGAGCAGTCCAAGCATCTTTTCGGAAAGCTTTTATGTTAAAAACTGGTAATAATAAGTAAATTTACCTAAAAACTTCATTTGAGTTGACTTCGGCCAATATTTTTGGTAAACGGACCCGAATTAGTGTTTTGACGGTCCCGGTGGGTCCGTATCGTGATTTGGGACTTGGGCGTATGCCCGAAATCATAATCGGAAGTCCCTAGCCTGAGATATCTGACTATGTCGAAATTTGAAAGTTGAAAGCTTAATGAAATTGAAGTGTTTGATCAAAGTTTGACTTTTTAGATAACGGGTTTGTATATTGGTTCCGTAACCCGGTGTAGGTCCAATGCCATAATTATGACTTATTTGTGAAATTTGGTGAAAAACAGAGTTGATTTAATGTGATTCGGACGTCCCGTTGTGAAAATAGGAATTTCAAAGTGTTCTTGAAATTTTTATGTGATTTGGGGTTAAATTCATAGTTCTAGGTGTTATTTTGGCGATTTGATCGCGCGAGCAAGTTCATATGATGTTGTTAGACTTGTGTGCAATTTTGGTTTAGAAGGGCTTGGATGAGTTTCAGATAGGCTACGGAGTGAAAATTGGGACTTAGAACATTGTTGGTGCATCTGATCTGATACAGGCCTCTGATCTCGCATTTGCGAGATCAGGCATGGAAATTGCGAACCCTGTAGGTTCCGTATTTGCGAGCTTCTCATTGCAAATGCGAAGATAAGTTGGGCCAACAGTTTTCGCATTTACGAGTGTTCCTTCACATTTGCGAAGAGAGTCTGGGAAGGGCAGTGATCGCAAATGCAATCATTGAGTCACATTTGCGAAGATTCAAGGTCGCATTTGTGAACTTATCTTAGCATTTGCGAAGACAGCAGAAGTGTGAAGGACTTCGCATTTGCGATGGCTCCTTCGCATTTGCGAAGCTCAGGTCGCAAATGCTACATCTGCAGTTGTGTAAAAGTGACATAGACGGAATTTTTCTCCCATTCTTCAAATTTTCAAATCCTAGAACCTTAGAGGCGATTTCTCCAAGACCAATTCTTCTCCAAAACTTTGGTAAGTGATCCTCACCCACTTTATTTCAATTTCCCATCACATTTCATGAATTTCCAACCTAAAATCTTGGATATCCATGGAAGAAACTGTGGGTTTGGGTAGAATTAGGGATTTTTGGGAAACAGGGATTTAGTCCTCAAATTGAGGTCAGATTTCAAAACTAATTACATAATCGGGCTCTGGGGTGAATGGGTGAATGAATTTTGGTCCGAACCTCGAGTTTTGACCAAGCAGGCCCGGGTCGATTTTTGACTTTTTGGGGAAAAGTTTGGGAAATCTAAATTCATGCATTGTAAGTTATTCCTTTAGCAATATTTGATGTTATTGAGTTAATTATGACTAGATACGAGGGGTTTGGAGTTGGATACTAGAGGAAAAGCGGTAGTTTAGAATTTAGTGGCCCGTGGAGCGAGGTAAATGTTGTGTCTAACTTTGACTTGAGGGATTAAGAACCCTTGCCTTAATTGCTATATGAAAATCATGTGAGCGGCGTATATGTGAGGTGACGAGTACTTATGCGCCGCCAATTTATCTGTCTTGCCTGTTTCTTTCTCGTTCTTCTTATGTTGTTTCTTTCCCTGCCTTAATTGTTACATGCTTTTCTCGTATTTCCATGGCTAACTGCTATTTGTTAGATATTGTTTTTCCTTGTTGAAGGTATTAGTTATCCCGTAGCTTCACTGTCTCCTATTACTTGCTTAAGCTATTTTTATTGGTGCTTTAGTAATATTCTGGATTGGTCTCGCTAAGTAGTATTACTTGTGTAGGGTTTCATTGAGTACAAGCTTCCCATTTGCTTTGTTTTGAAGTTTAAGTATTGTGGAGGGTTTTGTGTTAAATTGTGACATTTCTGTTTTTACTAAGTAATTGATACTGATATGGTGGGATTGGGTTGCGCACCGCAACAAGTGGAATACATGTGATATATTGAGGAGGAATAAGGGTGAATTGATATTATACGGTGGGGTAGGGTTGCACGCCGCAACATGTGAAATAAGGCTGAACTGTGATTGTGATTATTATGATACGGTAGGATCGGGTTGCACGCCGCAACACTTTTATTTATATTCTGTTGTTTATGTTATCAAGAGGAAATAAGGGAGGATTATGCTATGTACGGTGGGATCGGGTTGCACGCCGCAACAATCTATATGTTTATACTTTTCTTTCACTGTGTTAGCTGTACGGTACTCGTGAATTGCATTTAAGGATTGGTTATGGCTGAACACTGATGCAATACGTTGGGTACTGTATTTACTTCTTGCAAGTTAATGATTTACTTTATTCTGTCTTCCTTTCTGCTTTTATTATATAATGTATGCGGATTATATTGTGTGTGTCCCGTTGTAGCTTCGCCACTCCTTCGTCGAGGTTAGGCTTAGCACTTATCAGCACATGGGATCAGTTGTACTGATACTGCACTCTGCACTTCCTGTGCAGATTTTGGAGTAGGTTGTGGCTGATCGAGAGATTGGCTGTAGACTTCACGGCTAGGAGACCCAAGGTAGTTCTGTTGGCGTCCGCAGACCCTGACGTTCCCTTCTATACCCCCATACTTACTGTTTTTCCGTATTTCACAAACAGTTATATTTTCTTTCGGATAAATACTTGTAGTAAAATCTTAGTATGTTCGTGAATTGTGACTCCAGATTCTGGGTAGTAATAGCATGTAATTAAAGTTGTTATTTATATAGCTTCTCATTTGTTTCGGTTTATTATAACTTAGTTGCTGATAATGACTTAAATGTAAAGAATTGGCTAAATAACCTCTAACGTTGGCTTGCCTAACAAGTGTAATGTTAGTCGTCATCACGGTCCCGACGGTAGGGATTCCGGGTCGTGACATATCTTCTTTATAACAGTTTTCTCTTTATAAAATTACTCCTATATAACAGTCATATAGAAATCCTAAGATTACCAGGAATAAGCCAAAAGATTTTAATTGATCAAAATTTCTAAAACTTTAATGCACTAGTTATAAAAAAAGAGATAGTACCTAAATACCACCCTATACTTGTCCAGAATTCTTAGTTGAACACCTAAACTTTATGGGGTTCTTATAACCCCCTTATAGTTATTTGACCTTGTATAGATACCACCTCTTAAGCCGAGGTGGCACTTCTGGCATTTTCATGAAATGTCCACCGCGTGAAAGTCCAAGATGACTATTTTTCTCTTCTTCTTCTTATTTTTTTAAATATTTTTTTTAACTTTTCCTTTTATCTTTTCTTCACTTTTTACATTTGTTCTTTCCCGTGTACCTATATATTTTTTTCTTTGATATTTTTTCAATAACTCAAATATATATATATATATATATATATATGTGTGTGTGTGTGAGATAAATACTTAAGTATTACATTGCAGATTACTGTCTAAATGGGGTACTGTCGTTCCCCTAAGATGACCATATTTTTCTCAATTGTATCATTGTTGCATTCTCAAAAATTCCTAACTACTTCAGTTCCTAGGATGTCTGTCCAAAATACATCATTTGCAAACGTGGGAACTGCTAGCTTGGTAATTCTACCCAAAGAACTTGAATTTGCTGCCTCTTTTGCCACTGCATCGACCACCCTATTATGTTCCCTATAGTCGTGTCTCACTATCACCTTGTCCATCATTTGTATTAATAACCTGCATTCACAAATCATAGGACTGTAAGTTGTATTGCATGTGAGTAGCATTTTTATTACTTCAGCCGAATTTGTAGCTATGTCTAGTGGAACCCAGCCATATTGTTCTGCTAATTGGAGGCCCTTTAGCAATGATTTTAGTTCTGCCATGGTGTTGGTGTTATGTGGTATATTTTTAATATACCCCACTATGATTCCTGAATACTCCACAAATTCCCCCAATGCCTGGTGGCCCTTGTTAGCCCTATCCATGTCGAGTTTATAGTTCCCCTTCCTGGAGATTTCCCAATTAACTATGGTATGAAATGACCTTCTGAGAACACCTTTTTGTGCCAGCATATAATACTCTATTTCTTTGGAGATGATGTTATTTGTTGAACTGCTATCTCTTTTATCATTGAAAAGGTTATGGTTTCTTGCTCGTCAGATGTGCCAGAAGCAAAAAGGAATGATGTTCTCCCTTGGGTTAATATTATTAAAAGAAAGCTTCTTTAGATTATTCCATGTTATTGTCCAGAGCTCAGCTGAGAATATGACATTCAATTGTTGACTTTCAGTAGATCCTTGGCTAGTATTTCATGACAGGATCGGGTTACATTGGGGAATTCAAAGAAGACGTGGTCACTAGTTTCACAACATGCAGAGCAAAAACAACATTGAGGGTTCTAATTAACCCCAATTTTTTAGTATTAAAGCTCCAGTAGGCAGCCTATCTTGGGCAAGAAGCTAGATAAAGTTTTGATTTTGTTAGCAACTTTTAACTTCCATATCCAATTTAAGATACCTTCCTCTTCTTTCCACTAAATCTCTTTATTACTGCTAAGGAAGGTATAAGCTGATTTGTAGTGAAAGACCCATTTGGAGTCAACCCCCATATTAGCCTGTCTTCCTTGGTAGAGTTAGTAGGGATTAAAGTTGATTTGACCAGGTTAGTAATGTTCTCGGGGATGCCTATAACGATAGATGATGTATCTCAATACCCAGAATTGTAGACCGTGTCCACTTTGGTAGCTATGTCATTAGGAGTTAAAGGGCCCTCAATCATGTCCCTAATTGCTGGTTGGTTTAGGATCCATGCATCATTGATGAAGCTCACCTTGTTTCCCTTATGGCCAACCCATCTACTGGCTTTGTTGCAACTATCCCAGCATTTGAGTATACATTGTCAGATTGAAGATTTTGGCTCCGTTGGGGGTATGGTTCCAGTTACAATCTTTGAGATCAAGACTCTAGCCCATAAGCTGGAGGTGTTATGGTAGATCCTCCAAGACAACCCAGCATGGGAGGCTTTATTTCAAGCTCAACTTACTGTAAACTCTATCCACCATGAGACTTCTGCCTAGTGACTTTGTCCCTGCAAACTAGATGCAATTGTTTTTTGTTTGGAGTTGTGTCCCAAATAAAATTCCTCTGAATTCTATCAATTTGTTTGGTATTCTTGGTGGAAAATGTGATGAACTGCATAACATGGCTTGGGATACTACTGAGGGAGGCCTTGGCAAGGATGATTCTTCTAGCCATATTTAGACAATTTGTTTTCCAGCCAGCCAGTTTGGATTGCATATTGTCTAGTATGAATTGGAAGTCAGTACTAGTGGGTTTCCTATTAAACATAAGAAATCCTAAGTATTTACCAAAGGATGTAGTATCTTGGATTGACAAGATATTTGCGAGGCATTCCATTGTGTTAAGATTTGTGTTAGAGGAGAAGAGAACCCTGGACCTGGTGAGATTGATTTTTTGTCTAGAAGCCTCATTGAAGGCCTGCAGGATAGAAAAGATTGTGGTGCAGTTCCTAATGTTTGATTTTGCGAAGAGAGTAAGGTCATCAACAAAGAATAGGTGAGAAAGTATTGGGCCAAACCTACTAATAATGATAGGGAGCAATTGTTTGTCCTGGACAACTTTATTAATTGACCTGGAGAGCCTCTCTATACACAGAATGAATAGGTAAGGGGAGATTGAGTCCCCCGATGCCCCTAGAAGGCTTAAAGGTATCTGTTTTGCCCCCATTCACTAGGATGGAGATGTTTGATGAGCTAATGCATGATAAGATTAACTTAGTTAGCCCAAGAGGGAAGTTGCAGGCATGCAGTGTGTCCCTAATGAATGACCACTCCAGCATGTCAAAAGCTTTCTCTAAGTCAATTTTGAGAATTATATGAGCCTGGTTCCCTTTCATTTTCCCAAAATGGGTGATGTATTATTAGACAATGATTGCATTATCAGATGCCCTTCTATTGGATGGGAAACTAGCATGGCTAGGGCCAATTATAGCAGATAAAAAGGGCTTGATCCTATTGACAATGATCTTAGTGATGGTCTTGTAGTTGGTGTTACAAAGCCCTATTGGTCGGAAGATTTTGAGCATAGTGGCTTGGGGACACTTGGGAATGATAAAAAGGAGGGTTTGATTCATAGTCTCATCCTTGGAGTGTGTGTTAAATCATAACTTGCAGAAGTCAACTACTAAGTTCCCCACAATGCCCTAGTACCTTAAGTAACAAAATGGGTGAAGCCCATTGGGGCCTGGTGCCTTGAATGACTTAAAGGAAAAGATGGCCATTTTGATTTCTCTAACCTCAAGGGGCCAATCCAAGATGTCTCTTTGACAGTCTGAGAGGATAGGAGTCATGTCCAGATGAATGGTAGTGAAAATGGGAGCTTGTGTATGAGAGGAAGTGTAGAGGCTCATGAAGACGTGCATTATAAAGGCCTTAATGTCCCCTTGGTCATAAAGTTTATTTCCACTATCTTCTGTGAAAGACAGGATCTTGTTCCTTCTTCTCCAATTGAGGGTGAAAATGCAAAAAATTATAGTGTTGGTATCACCTTAAGTTAGCCAATTGACCCTTGACTTGAGTTTCTAGAAGTCTTCCTCATTCTTGATGATGGAGTCAAGCTCTCTGGTCAGGTTACTTTCTCGATTTAGCAGGTAACTACTAGGTCACAAGGCTTTTAAAGGTTTCAGTGGATTGGATTACAGGAGTTATTAGTGAAGGCCTCATTGATGATACTAGGTAAGTAGGGTGTCTAGTCCACATTGATTCAAACATGAAGGGTCTGTTAGAATTATAGAAAGAATCCCCCTTTAGCATTATTTTAACAGGGCAGTGATCTGAGTGGGTCCTAGGGAGATGATTAACCCTAGACTTAAGGTACTGAGAAATTGAGTAGTCTTTAGCAAAGCACCTATCTATCCTTTATATTAGTGCACTACTCCTATTTTTATATCTTTTGTTAGTCCAAGTGAATTTACTGCCTTTGTAACCTAAGTTGACTAGTTTACATTCATTGAGGCATTTCTAAAATAGGTTACTAGGACTTGAGTTAATGGGGTTACCCCCAAATTTATCCCAAGATTTTAAGACTTCATTGAAGTCTACACCTACAAACTAGTTCCCAATATTGCTTTTAGTGATAGTAACCATTTCCCATAACAATTTCATATCAGCTAATATGTTGCTAGCATAAATGGCTGAAAATAACCAAGGGGTGTGGGATGGGAGTACCTTTACCATGGAATGGATGCCCTGAGGGGTAGTAGATACCTCATCAACAGTGACACATTCCTCCTTCCACATCATAAGTATCCCACCAGACAATCCTGTTGCCGGAGACTGGATAAACATATCAAAGTGTAGTTCCTCCGTTAGGCTTTTTATGATCAACCATCTTAATTTCTAACAGAACCAACGGTGCTGGCTTGTGAAACTGAACCATGTTGAGGCAGTGTCTCCTGAACTCCGCGATGTTTCCACCCCTAACATTCCATATGATGTAGTTCACCTGGGGTGGTTGGAGGTTAGGGGACTGGTTTGTGTGAGGCTTCTCCATTCCCTGAGGAGAGTTCAATGGTTTCTTTTGGTTCATTTTCTTCATGCTTAGAACTGGGGTCAGATTGAGGAGTGGTCTGGTCACACCCTAGGTGTGGTGAAAGACCAGAATCAGACCACACTTGGTCATGGCTCTGGGACATAACAACACAAGCACTTCGCTGCTCTCCACACTGAACTCGATTTCTCTAACTGAGTCCAATAGGAGAGAGTCTATGCGTAGAGGGTCATAGGTTGTTACTTCCATTTACGGTAGGATTTTTCTTTTCAGAAGCTCTAGGCTTTGTTGATCTCCTTTGTAATATTTTCCAGTAGAGGGGAATGGTTTTTATCTACTGGAGAAGAAGGTGATGGAGTTTGACTGGATTGGGGCTCGATAGTCACAAACACTGGAGACGATGATGGGTCCTCCATTCCCGGGTATGGGAAGAAGGGATTGGCTGGAATGCTTGGGAGATGATGGTGTTGAGCGTTGATGGGTCCAGATTGGGTTGCATGTTGCCATTGCTTGCCACAGGCTTGGGCCAAAGGCTGCCAAGGCCCAGTTTAGGGCTTTTACCGTTACCCTAGCAAGATGCACAAGAATTTGGACAATCAAGGTTACTGGTTGATTTCTCATGGTGAAATTGTAGGCTAGGCCTTGTCCTTGAAGCACCACTTTCAGCCACGATGCCGATGAGTGGTCTGGAGGTAGTGGAACCGACGTCACAATGGTGGGTGGCGACTTGTTTTTTTTTCACTTTTGTGTTTTTTGTTTTACCTCTTTGGGTAAGAGTGGGGGTTATGTTAACGAGCCGGTTCTTCATGGCATCGTTTGGTGTCAAATCCATATTGGTGGAAAGTTCATCGGTTATTGCATCTCAACAAATGGATTCAGAATTAATGTGGTATCTGTTTGAGTGGACGGAAGGTGTCATGTCACATGAGATTGGGTGGGTTCTTAGGTGAGGCACTTGAGTGTTCATGGAGTGTGGTGAATTTTCCCATTAGAGTACTCTACTGGGAGGGGAGTAGGGGGGCGTAGGTATTTGGGTAGGGATAATTATTTAGGAAGGGTGGTTCTAGTTGGGTATGGACCCTAGTGGTTGATTTAGTATTGGCGCGGTGGACCAACGACACATGTTTAGCAGGGTATATATCTGGGCTTGGGCTATTGGTAGGGGCCTCCTGGTAGGCATCATTAACGGGACCAACTGAATTTTCGATATAAGCTCCATCGGGCCCCATTCCCGCCTTGCGTTTGGCGTTGTACTCGGGTTGGGCCCGCGTGTGTTGGGCTACTAGGAAGCGGTGCATGTGGTTTTGTTTATTCACAGGGCCATTGGGCTTACTGTAATTTTTGGACTGCATATTATTGGACTTAGTACTATATTGAAAAGTTTTGGTTTCCAGGAACTTACGAGAGTTTGCATCAAACATTTTTTACTTGGATCTTTTGTGATTTTTGAGTATGATGCTGATTGTTTTCGTTTCCATTATTCCTTCCCTTCATCGGTTGTTGACTTGTTTTCTCTCCTTCCTTGGTGTTTATTCCTGAATTTTCAGGGGCTTCTTGTGATTGCGATGGTTGGAATATTTTGAAATTGCGATTTTTGGTGTGTTTGTACATAACGTACCTTCACCTTCATAAATCCCTTGTTTCTTATGGTCACCAATGATTACTGATGTTTCTAATGCGATTTCAAGTGGTACTTGGATACAGATGCGTGCATATCTCTCTCTCAACGTGGAAGAGGTCCATGAATCGATTTTGAGTAGTTTGCCAAGTTTCCTACCAACTTTTTTCAATATTTTTTTGTCATAGAATTCTGTTGGCAGTTGGGATAGGCGAATCCATATGGTTGTGGAAAAGAGTGTGGCTTCTTGTGGGATAAATTTTGGTTCCCATTTACGTACTGATAGGAAGTTCCCGGAGACGAACCATGACCTAGATGTAGTGCCTTAGCCATATTTTTCTCTAGAATAAATTTGACAATGAAGAAGTCTCATCCTAAGTTAATCAAGGTTAACTGTTTGGATAGTTTCCATAGGTCAATCAGTTTAGATCGAAGGTAATGGTGAGACATTCTATGACCAAAAACCTTTATGATTACTGAGAAGCACCATGGTTGGTATATGCATTTCATGTCTTCTTGTGAGAGGGCGATTGAGCCTTCAATATTTTTTCCTTTATCATCTTTGATGATTTGGGGGGATCCTAATCGTAGTACACCGTTTAGCTTACTGCCTGCTTGTCGAGTAACATTTCCTTATAGGAGTGTGATGTTGTTTCTTCCACATCTATCGTGCTATTTATGTCCGGTGGTATAATTGGTGGTGTAGTGGTTGTGTCCATGTAGGTATTATTAAAGAGTGAGGAGGGTTTCTCTGACTTAGTATAATGTATAATATTTGAAGATCTGCACATACAATCTCTTCTATAGGACAAAGTTTTTATCTTGTATAATGCTTAAGATTTGAAGATTTGCACATATCTTATTTAGAGTTCTTCCATCAATCTTGAAAGAATTTAATTTTTCTAATAGATTTAAAATGTGTTCCTTAGAGTTTTAATTTTTGTACATTTATTTAATTATTACACTAATAATATATTAGTTTTTTAAATATTTAATTAGTAAAAAATATATATCTTATGAGATTTTAAACTGTTGGAGGGTATTTTTGTAAACAGATAATTTAAAAAAAAAATTAATGTAAGGCATGTTATTTTTAATACACTAAAAAAACCGATCGAAAAGAAATGCTGACATAACTAATTAATTTCAGCATTATTAATACACCTTATTTAGTATATTCGTATATTCCCTACCGAACTACAACGACCCGACCAATCGTTTTGAGAGTTAAAGCCTCAATCCCCTAATAACTGATTTCCCCATATCTTTTCTACTTTTGGAATTTGCCAGGAGGATTGGTTGTGAGTTTCAGAGTGTTTTGGGGCACTCAGACCCTAAATGAGAGCTTAAGTCTTTGAATTTGGACCGTAGTCGAAAATGTGTGAAGACGGTTCCGAAATTTAATTCCTTCAATTCCGTTGGGTGATTTCAGGCTTAGGAGCGTGTCTGGAATGTGTTTTGGAGGTCCGTAGCACATTTAGGCTTGAATTGGCGAAAGTCGAAATTTTGGAGTTTTGGACCGTTGTGGGATTTTTTATATCGGGGTCGGAATCCTATTGCAAAAGTTTGAGTAGGTCCGTAGTGTTGAATATGACATGTGTGCAAATTTTGGGGTCAATCAGACGTAGTTTGGTCTGTTTCGGCATTGGTTGTAGAATTGTGAAGTTTCAAGTTCTAAAATTTTGGATTTGAGGGCGATTCGTGATTTAAGCGTCGTTTGATATGATTTGAGGGCTCGACTAAGTTCGTATGGTATTTTAGGATTATTTGGTTGAGGTCCCGGGGGCCTCGGGTGTGTTTCAGATGCTCAATGGGTCATTTTTTTGCTGGTGTTCTGCAGCTGGTGTCCTTCATCGCGATCGTGTGAGAATATTCGCGACCGTGTAGAGCAATTGATAGGCTATCTGGGTAAACTATTCGCGTTCGCAAATAATAGGACGCGATCGTGTAACGACCCGGTCCGTTGTTACGTAAAAACTGCATTATAATTGTTGTTATTGACTTGTTATAGATTGGTTATACTGTATTTGATGTATTAGAGTTGATAGGCTTGAAATCGAATGGTTGTAGTGAGAATTCGGTCACTTAGTCCTTAAGAATAGCCTTAAAATGAGAAAAGTCAACTAAGAGTTGACTTATTGGTAACAACCTCAAAATGCGGGGTTTATGGTTCGAATAGCTTCGTTAGGTGATTTGGGACTTAGGAGTATGTTCAGAATAATTTTGTGATGTCCGGTGTAGAATTAGGCTTGAATTGGCGAAAGTTAGTTTTTGGCGATTCCGGCCGGCAGTGGAAAATAGGATATCGGGGTCGGAACAGGTTCGTAATGTCATTTTGGATGTGTCTGCAAAATTTCAGGTCAATCGGAGTTGATTTGGATAGTTTTGGCATCGTTGGTGAATTCTAGAGATATCAAAGTTCTTAGGCTTGAATCCGATGTAAATTTGGTGTTTTGATGTTAGTTTTGGTGTTTTGAGAGTGAAACTAAGTTTGAATGATGTTATGGGACGTGTTGGTAAGTTTGGTTGTGGTCCCGAGGGGCTCGGGATTGATTTCGGGTGATTAACGGGCATTTTTGGACTTAGATCAAATGCTGGTTTCTGGTTTTTGTGCACAACAGTTTTGTTCACTGCGATCGCGAGGGAAGGGATGCGATCACAGTGAGTTAATTTGGGGGCAGGTTAATTTGTGCTATGCGATCGCGTACAACGGGCTACGATCACGGAGAAGGGAGAGAGGACACTGTGCGGTCGCGGGAGATAGGGTGCGATCACATAGGGTATTAGGCACGTGGGGGATTGGCTGGCAAAAAGCACTGTGCTTTGAGCTGCGATCGCGGAGGTCAAAAAGGAGAACACTGTGCGATCGCGTGGATTTGACCGCGATCACGGAGAGTAAATCACTGGGCAGTATTTAAATATTTCCTCCGCGACTTAAACCCCTTTTTACACTATTGTTGTACGGAAAAGAGCTCTTGGGGGCGATTTTGAAGAGGGAAATGCTTGTTCTTCATAGAGGTAAGTGTTCTAGTCATTAAAACTCGTTTATGGGTTATTATAGAGCATAAAACCAGTGTAAATTCATGAAAATCAGTAGAAAAATTGGGGTTTAGGGCTTGAGATTATGAGACCTTTATGGGTCGATTTGAGGGGTCAAACGAACTCCGATTTTGGTGTTCTCTATATGTATAGACTCGTGAGAGGACAAAAAACACTTTTGTATAAAAATTTCTGAGTTTCGGGATGCGGGCCCAGGGGTCGGGTTTTGACCGGTTTCGGGTTTTTGAGTTAAATTCGATATTTTTCAATTGGAATTCGTTCCTTAAGCATATGTTGATGATAAAAATCTGAACTTGGTAGATTTGGAGCCTTCGGAGGTTGATTCGAGAGTCAAGCGCATTGCGGAATAGTTTTCGGGCTAGTTTTGAGGTAAGTAATGTCTTTAAATCCTGTCTTGAGGGTATGAAACCCCGGATTATGCACTCTTTCACGGGTTTTGAAATGAATAGGTGAAAACTTTGGAAACATATTTCCTATTTAGGCGACTATTAAGTTGAGGAACCAGTTTTAAGCCTTTGCTTAATTAGTATTTATATATTATGATATGTTTTGGGATGTAAGCCGTGTTTGGGGCCTATCGACTTGTTTACCCTTTGAGGGTTGTGTTTACTATACTTTCCTCACTGATATGTTATGATTTTACACTCAGTCTTTTCTTGATAACTTGTTTTGACACTCCGAGTATTTTGATACTATTTCTTGAAAATGAAACACTGTTTTCGGTCGAGAACCCGGTATATTTATGGCCTGAAGGGCAAATTGAGAGTGTCTGACTGAGTGAGGCTGCTGGCATATATTGTGACGATGATATGATATGAGTGAGGCTGCGGGCCTATATTGTGTGTGATTTATGCCATGCTGTGGCTTATTATAGCGCCTGGGATGTAGGAGCCCCTCCGGAGTCTGTAACACACCCCCAGTGAGCGCCAGTACCGATTGAGTGATGCCCGCGGGGCTTATGATGAGTGATTGTGAGGATGCCTGATGGTCAGAGTGATTGTGAGGTTGCCTGATGGGCAGAGTGATTGTGAGGTTGCATGATGAGCAGAGTGATTGTGAGGTTGCATGATGGGCAGAGTGATTGTGAGGTTGCATGATGGACAGAGTGATTGTGAGGTTGCCTGATGGGCTGATACTGAAAGATATTGCTACAAGAAATGATTATGGCCGAGGGGCAGTTTTATGAAGATTTTTACTGCGTTTTCAAACTATGATTTACTTCGTTTTCAAACTGAGTTTTACTGGGGATTTCACTGAGATATATCGATATTTATTTGTTCCCAAAGGTTTTTTTGGAAACTGATTTCGAACTTATAAAATTGCTGAATACTACTTGGTGACTTGATGTTTTACTGGTTTGTGGAATTGTGTACCTGTTCTGTGTGTTTATATTACTCAGATTGTGATTTATTTTTATTACTACTGAGTTGGCATACTCATAAAGACTCCCTGTGCCTCTGTGCACAGATCAAGGTACTAGCTCGCAGCAATAGCTGACGCAGGTTGGATAGCAGCTCACGGGATTTCGAGGTAGCTGTCCAGCGTCCACAACTTCTCCACCTCCCTTCCTTATTTAGTTTTTGTATTTGATTCATAGACATATATTATAGTTTTAGCAGAGTTAGATTTACTTATTCTTAGATGCTCATGACTATTGACTCCAGTTCTGGGAGGTTGTTTAGAGTTGTTTAGTTAATTATTGGGGGCGCTAGACTTATATAATTTATTTCTTTATTATGACTGATGTTATTATTAAATTGTGCATTATGATAATTGCACAAATGCGTAGTAAAGTGATGGTTGGCTAGCCTAGTTCCACGATAGGCGCCATCACGGCCCGTTAGGATTTGGGGTCGTGACAGATCGCGTAAGTTAGTCAGGTCATGCATCACGAACGCGTGGGCCAGGCCGCGTTCGCGAAGAAGAAATAAAGCGGAAAAGGAGAGTTGTGTGTTACCCTTCGCGATTGTGTGAGGTCAATCGCGATCGCATAGCTCTATGAAGCCAATGCATCGCGTTCGCGTGGGGAGTGACACGTTCACGTAAGGCAAAAGTCATGAGGCAGCGGAGTTGTTCTTTGCGATCGCGAGGGTGTTTCCACGATCGCGATTAAGGAATTATCTGGGCATATTTAAAGTTCAAAATCGAGGGGTTTTGGTTCATAACTCGAAAATTTATTCGGAGCTCGGAAGAAGGCAAAATTTGGAGAGATTTTCGGAGGAAGTTTTTGGTTAATGATTTCTAACTCCTTTATGATTAATTTACACTAATTTATGCTTAATTTTATCATCAAATTTCGAATTTGAGGTGAAAATTGGAGAAAAGTTCTTAGGCCAAAATTTGGGATTTTGATCGAGAATTTGGTATCGGATTTGAGTAAATTTGGTATGGTTAGATTGGTGAGTGAATGTGTGTTCGTAATTTGTGATTTTTACCCGATTACGAGACGTGGGCCCGAGGAGGCTTTTTGGGCGTTTTTCCTATTTTAATGCTTTAGCTTCGAATTCATTAGCTAAATTAGTTACTTGTAGTTATATTTATATCACACAATTGGTTTGATTAGATTTGGTCCATTCAGAGATGGATACTCGTGGCAAGAGAGCGGTTTCAGATTGATTTGAGCGGTTTGAGGTAAGTGGTTTGCCTAACCTTGTGTTGGAAAACTTCCCCTTAGGATGATTGGTACTACTTGATGTGTGAGTGCCGTGTACGTGAGGTGACGAGTATGTACACGGGCTATCATTGCAAAAATCCCGTTTTTCTTCTAAATCATAAACTTTTTTCCTTTGTTTGAACGACACTACTATGTTTAATTATTTAGTTTAGAAAGCATGCCTTTGTATTTTGACTGTCTACTTGAATTTCTATGCAACATGTTTAGGTATCCACCACCTCCCCGTGGTGCTCCAGTGAGGCCTTATTTCAGTGCCATGCCAGAGAGTTATTATCGCCCACCAGCCATCCAGGGTTCCTCCGGCGGGTATTCAGGTCATCAGGGTTCTCCCAGTCCCTACTTCAGTGCTATGCCAGAGGTTTCTCACCGTCCCCCAGCTATTCAGGGTTCTTCTTCTTCAGGGCAGCAGGCCATGCCTCCAGTGAGATGCTATGAGTGTGGGGACTCAGGCCATATGAGGAGGACTTGTCCCAGACTTCGGGGCAAGGCTGTTCAGCAGAGTTATCAGTCTACATACTTAGCAGTGGCGCTCCGTCCACCCAAAGGTGGAGGACAGGCTGGTAGAGGTCGTCCCAGAGGTGGAGGCCAGTCAGGGGAAGCTCAGTTAGCTCCTATTCAGTTTAGTAGAGGTCAGTCTTCAGGTACTCCAGCCAGATTCTATGTTATTCCGGCCCGAGCAGATGTAGTGGGCTCAGACGCCGTGATCACAGGTACTATTTCAGTATGTGGTAGGGAGGCATCAGTGCTATTTGATCCGGGATCTACTTATTCATATGTGTCAACCTTATTTGCTTGTTTTCTGGATGTTCCTTGCGAGTCCTTGGATTCTCCTATATATGTGTCCACTCCTGTGGGCGATTCTGTGGTGGTAGACCAGGTCTATCAGTCATGTGTGGTCGCCTTTTGTGGGANAGAGGTTCCTCAGTTAGTGCAGCCAGTAGAGTTATTTCCTTCCTGAAGGCTCGACATATGGTTGAGAAGGGTTGTTTGGCGTATCTTGCTTATGTGCGGGACACCACCGCCGAGTTTCCAACGATTGATTCACTGCCAGTTGTTCGAGAGTTTGCCGATGTCTTTCCTTCAGACCTTTCGGGCATGCCTCCGGAGTGAGATATCGATTTTTGTATTGATGTAGCTCCAGGCACTCAGCCTATTTCTATTCCCCTGTACCGTATGGCTCCAAAGGAGTTGAAGGAGTTGAAGAAGCAGCTTGAGGAGTTGTTAGCTAAGGGCTTTATCATGCCGAGTGTATCGCGGTGGGTGCTTCAGTTCTATTTGTAAAGAAGAAAGATGGGTCTATGCGGATGTGCATTGATTACCGCCAGTTGAACAAGGTAACTAGTAAGAACAAGTATCCATTGCCGCACATCGATGATTTGTTTGACCAGTTACAGAGTGCCAGGGTATTTTCTAAAATTGACTTGAGATCGGGGTATCATTAGCTGAAGATTCGGGCTTCAGATGTTCCGAAGACGGCTTTTCGTACGAGATATGGCCATTATGAGTTCTTGGTGATGTCCTTTGGCTTGACTAATGCCCCGGCACCATTTGTGGATTTGATGAACAGGGTGTTCAGGACGTATATTGATTCATTTGTCATCGTCTTCATTGATGACATTTTGATTTACTCACGTAGCCTGGAAGAGCACGAGCAGCATTTGAGAGTTGTGCTCCAGACCTTGCGAGGACAGAAGCTATATGCTAAGTTCTCCAAGTGTGAGTTTTGGTTAGATTCTGTGGCATTCTTGGGACATGTGGTATCCGTGGAGGGTATCAAGGTTGATCCTAAGAAGATTGAGGCAGTTCAGAGTTGGCCAGTTCCTACTTCAGTGACAGAGATCAGGAGTTTCTTGGGTCTAGCAGGCTACTACCAGCGATTTGTGGAGGGCTTTTCATCCATTGCAGCCCAATTGACTAGATTGACTCAGAAAAATGCTCCATTTCGGTGGTCTGATGAGTGTGAGGCGAGCTTTCAGAAGCTCAAGACTGCATTGACTTCGGCACCAGTTCTAGTATTGCCTTCCGGTTCGGGGATATATACGGTGTATTTTGATGCTTCATGCATTGGCTTGGGGTGTGTATTAATGCAGGAAGGGAGAGTTATTGCTTATGCTTCGCGCCTGCTGAAGGTTCATGAGAAGAATTACCTTGTGCACGATTTGGAGTTGGAGGCGATTGTTCATGCTCTTAAGATTTGGAGGCATTACTTATATGGGGTGTCTTGTGAGGTGTATATAGACCACCGCAGCTTGAAGCACTTGTTCAAACAGAGGGATCTTAATTTGAGGCAGCGCAGGTGGCTTGAGTTACTAAAGGATTACGACATCACCATTCTCTATCATCCGGGCAAGGCAAATGTAGTATATGATGCTTTGAGTAGGAAGGCGAAGAGTATGGGTAGCTTGGCCTATATTGCAGCAGAGGAGAGACCTCTAGCCTTTGACATTCAGTCCTTGGCCAATCGCTTGGTGAGATTAGATCTTTCAGAGCCTCGTCGATTTCTAGCTCATGTGGTTGCTCAGTCTTCATTATTGGGGGAGATTAGGGCTCAACAGTATGATGATCCGTGTTTGGCAGAACTACGAGACACAATGGTTCAGGGTGGTGCCAATGAGGTTACTATTAGCGAGGATGGTGTTCTAAGACTTCAGGGTCGATTGTGTGTTCCTAACGTTGATGGCTTGAGGCAGATGATTCTAGAGGAGGCGCACAATTCTCGATATTCTGTTCATCCTGGTGCTACGAAGATGTATCGCGATCTGAAGTAGCATTTCTGGTAGAGACAGATGAAAAGGGACATTGTGGAGTATGTGGTTAGGTGTCTTAATTGCCAGCAGGTTAAATATGAGCACCAGAAAGCCTCGGAGGAGATCAGGAATTTGAAGCACATGCTGGGGTAGAAGGAGGAATACTTTGGTGAGCTTGTACAGACTCTCTCCCAGACTCAAGAAGAACTTCGTGAAGCTTTAGATAAAGTCTGTGTTTTGGAGGAGTCAGTTGTACCCTTGAGGGTTGCCCTTGAAGCCGCCGAAGCCGAGAAAGATGGATTTAAGCTTTATATCCAGGCGTGGTCAAAAGATTATAATGACCTTGAAGAGGCGGCTGTCGTTGATGTGAGTCGGGCGTACATGAGTGCTCGCCATGATGCATTAATGGAGATGAGCCAAGAAGGCTTCGACCTCGATGCCGAAATTGCTAAATCCAAAGAATCCATGGAGAAGACCCAATGGGGTCTTGAACTTTCTCCAACTGATGAAGCCCATGATGCTCATGCCTCTTCTCCTCAAGTTGCTGCCGTTCCTCCTGAAGAAGTAAACTCTCCTCCTCCTGAAGAATGAAGATCTGGTTACCCCCTCTATTTTGTTTTTGGATTGGTGTGGTTACCCCCAGCTCCATCGGGGGTAAGTTTGAAACTTTTAAGTCCCCAACTGACAACTTAGGGGCACCAAAAAATGTAAATATTATGCGGCTAAGTACTACTTTGTACTTAGTTTTAACTTAGCCGCTTTTTTCTAATATTAATGCAATCTACAGACTTTTTGTTTCGAGTTTGAATTTTACTCTTTTAAGTCTATTGCATGTTTTGCTTTTCTGAGGTTTCTGTTTGCACCTCTTAGCTTTTTTTGCATGAAAATGCATACTTCACTTTGAACCTTTTCATAGTAGGTGTAGTGTTCATATAAGATTTTAGCCTTTGTTTATGATAGGCTTTGATTATGAGTTAGGGCCCTTTTTGATTGATACTTAATGAAGAAGACGTCTCAACTTCATTGAAATACAATAGAGTGATAGGAATTTCTCACATGTTTATGAATATTTTTGTGAGAAGTTTTTGTTTGAACTTTCACAACATTTTATGTGTTATGATTATCATCTAAAACTCATGTTGCAATTGTTTTGTTTTAACAGATTTGATAATCACTTGTATTTCGTAACTGTTTTTCATAGGCAACAGTTTTTTCGAGTTAATACAAGGAGATAATTGTTTTTCATTAGTAACAATTTTTGTAAATGTTGGGTTTTTACCCGTAAATGTTTTTATTTGCAACAGTTTTATAACAAGTACGAGAGAAATGTATTGTGATTTGTAATTGTTTTATTTGATAACAGTTTTGAGAATAAATACAAGGGTTATGATCTTTCATCCGTAACTATTTTATTTAAATAACAGTTTTCTACTTGAGTACAAAGATTTCGTAACTGTTTTTTGATTATAACAGTTTTTTTTACTAAGTACAATGATGATGATCTTCTATCCCTAACTGTTTTTTGTCGCATCAGTTTTTGTATAAGTGTAAGGTGTACATTTCTTCGTCGTAGCTGATACTTTGCCTTTTAACCTGAACATGGTTCGAAGGTTTTTTAGAGTAGGCTTTGTAATTCTTGTGCCGGAGTCTTCAATTATTTTAGTTTTGCTCGTATCACTTGTCTTGTTGGGTAAATGGTTCTTTTAGGCTCGAGCTTTTGACTTCTGGCAGTCTTTTTGCTTCATCTTGGCCTTCCATACTGTATAGTCCCCCAAGTGTTTGAGCTTTGAAGAATGAGATCTCGAGCACTTGATTGTTCCTTCTTTGTGGTCCTTTCC
>ML264830.1:0-58425 GCA_005239495.1 Nicotiana undulata | reverse complement strand
AAATTTAAATATTCAAAGATAAAATCGAACATGCGATACCTGACCGGGGGTACTTCTTTTCCTTAGAAGTAGTATTTCTTCAGGTGGATGGCGTTCCAGCTCGTTGGTAGAATCCTGCCGTCCATGGATTCCAACTCGTACGCACCTTTCCCAGCTATTCCCCGGACCTTATAGGGTCCTTCCTAATTTGGATCCAATTTTCCAGCTCCTGCTTCTTTTGTTGATTGGAAAACCTTTTTAAGTACGAAGTCCCCAATATTAAAATATCTGAGATGAGCTTTACGATTGTAATATCGCTCTATGATTTGCTTTTGAGCTGCCATCCGTATTAGAGCTGCTTCTCTTCTTGACTCGAGCAAGTCCAAATTTGTTTAGAGTTTGGCGTCATTTGTTTGCTCCGCAGCTGTTGTCACCCTCAAACTTGGTTCGCCGATTTCCACGAGTATTAATGCTTCTGAGCCATAAACAAGTGCGAAAGGGGTTTCTCCCGTAGCTGTTTTTGACGTAGTTCTGTATGCCCATAATACCGCTGGTAATTCGTCGGGCCAACTGCCTTTGGCTTTATCTAAGCGCTTCTTTATATTGTTGATAATGATTTTGTTCGTAGACTCAGCTTGTCCGTTAGCTACAGGATTATATGGTGTTGAAGCAATCCGTTTAATTTTCCAACTTTAGAAGAACTTCGTGATTTGAGAGCCTATAAACTGTGGACCATTATCACACACGATCTCCTTTGGAATTCCAACTCGGCATATTATGTTTCGCCATAAGAAACTTTTGGCCTCCTTTTCCCGCACTTTTTTGAATGCTTCCGCTTAGACCCATTTTGTGAAATAATCAGTAAGCACCAGAAGGAATCGTACCTGTCCTTTAGCTAGGGGAAGAGGTCCCACTATATCCATTCCCCATTTCATAAAGGGCCATGGTGATATGATAGAATGTAATAGCTCCGCTGGTCTGTGCATATTATTGGCAAACCGTTGACACCTATCACATTTTGAGATGAAATTCTCCGCGTCTTCTTCCATCTTAAGCCAATAGTACCCTGCTCTGATTAGGGTTTTTACTAAAGACCTTGCTCCTGCGTGATTTCCATAATGTCCTTTGTGGACTTCTTTTATCACGTACTTCGTCTGATTAGGTCCGAGGCATTTAGCTAGGGGTCCCCTGAACATTTTACGATACAACGTGTTATGTACAAGACAATATCTTGCTGCTTTGCGGCGAAGCGCTTGAGCTGCTTTCTTGTCTTCAGGCACGGTACCACTCTGCAAAAAATTGAGAATTTCGTTTCTCCAATCCCAAGTTAAATTATTGAAAGATACCTCATTTCTGTCTTGGTCAATCGCTGAATGAAAGAGGTGGACGACAATGGTGTTGTCTTTATTGGTCACTTCTGTGACTGCCGCAAGGTTTGCTAACGCATCTGCTTCAGCATTTTCCTCCCTGGGTATTTGTATTATTTTCCACGTTTTGAACTGTCTTACAAGTTCTCGTGCCTTTTCTAAATATTGTTGCATTCGAGTTTCTCGAGCGATGTAAGTCCCCTGCATTTGGTTTACCACCAATTGAGAATCGTTGTTGATCTCGATTTGTTGAATTGACAGCTCCCGTGCCAATTCTAAACCTGCAATAACAGCCTCGTACTCTGCTTCATTGTTAGTGATTGGATAACACTTAATAGCTTCTCGTATCTTTTCACCCGTGGGTGATGTCAGTACGATGCCTAATCCAGCTCCTTTTACATTAGAAGAGCCATATGTAAATAGGGTCCATTGACCTGTGTTTACACCATTGAAGAGTTGTAACTCGTTTTCCACTTCAGGGGTAATATTGTTGCTAAAGTCAGCTACAAAGTCTGCTAATATTTGCGATTTAATTGCCGTTCTAGGTTGATATGTTATATCATGCTCACTTAACTCTATTGCCCATTTGGCTAATCTTCCTGACAGTTCTTGTTTGTGCAGAATATTTCTTAAAGGATATGAAGTCACGACAGTGATTGGATGACATTGAAAATAAGGACGTAATTTTCTTGATGCCATTATTAAAGCTAAAGCTAATTTTTCTAGATGTGGATATCTAGTTTCGGCATCTAACAGAGTCTTGCTTACATAATAAATAGGGGATTGCTTACCTTTTTCTTCCCTTACCAGTACTGCACTTACGGCAATTTCTGAAACAGCCAGGTAGATGTATAATCTTTCTCCTTCTCTTGGCTTTGATAGCAGCGGTGGTTTTGATAAGTAAATCTTCAAGTCTTTGAGTGCCTGCTGGAATTCTTCAGTCCACTCGAACTGATCTTGCTTTTTAAGAGCTGGAAAGAATTTAAAACTTTTCTCGGAAGATCTAGAAATAAATCTCCCTAAAGCTGCTATTCTTCCTGTTAATCTTTGAACTTCTTTTTTATTCTTCAGAATTTCAGGTATTTCTTCTATAGATTTTATTTGAACCGAATTTACTTATATTCCTCTATTAGATACAAGGAATCCCAGAAACTTACCAAATTGTACTCCGAAGGCACATTTTTCCGGATTGAGCTTCATATTATACCTGCGCAAGATGTCAAAAGTAGTAGAGAAATGTTGGAGATGATTTTCCGCTTGTGTTGATTTTACAAGCATATCATCGATATAGACTTCCATCGTTTTTCCTAAATGTTCTTGGAACATTTTTGTTACTAACCTTTGGTAAGTGGCCCCTGCATTTTTCAAGCCAAAAGGCATGACCTTATAACAATAAGTCCCCCTGTTAGTGATGAATGAAGTTTTTTCTTCATCTAGGGAATCCATTTTAATCTGGTTATAACCAGAATATGCATAAAAAAAACTTAACAATTCATGACCTGCGGTATCATCGATCATTTGATCTATATGTGGCAAAGGAAATAAATCTTTAGGACATGCTTTATTTAAATCAGTATAATCTACACATACCATCCATTTGCCGTTCTTTTTAGGCACCACTACTGTGTTAGCCAGCCAGTCAGGATACTTTACCTCTCGTATCGAGCCTATGTTCAGTAGTTTTTGAACTTCCTCGTCAATCACTTGATTTTTGAAAGGTCCTTGCTTTCTTTTCTTTTGTTTAACAGGTGCGAAGGATGGATCTTCATTTAGTTTATGAGTCATCACTTCTGGTGGGATACCTGTCATATCTGAGTGGGACCATGCAAAACAGTCCTCATTAGCTTTTAAATAATTGACTAACATACCTTTTTGCTCAAGAGTTAGTCTTTCCAGCAATTTTGTGCCAATATACAACTTTCTCTCGGGCTTTTGTTCAGAAAGCGGAACAACCTCAAGTTCTTCAGCAGTTGTTTTAATATGCTCGTCTTCTTCTGGTTCACGAATGAAATCCGGTATGGAATCTACGTCTGCATGTTCTAGCTCATCCTTGATGGTAACAAGATTTGTTTCATCGTTATCTCCTTCCGTACCTATTTGAATATCCATTTATTTTGTACATAGTTGATCAGAGGTTTTTTCCATACTTGTTTGTTGAGGAACTTCTGTTCGATAATTTGCTGTCTCTCCCGTATCTTTTTTGTTGTG
Source organism: Nicotiana undulata (assembly GCA_005239495.1). NCBI lineage: Eukaryota > Viridiplantae > Streptophyta > Magnoliopsida > Solanales > Solanaceae > Nicotiana > Nicotiana undulata. The sequence goes on along the minus strand of ML264830.1, from coordinate 54,871 downwards.
AAGAGCTATCGAATTGATATTTCTCGAAGTTTGCTGGTCACCTCTAATTTGTCTTACTCCCCACTTTGAAGGGAATTTTATTACCTGATGTAATGTTGATGGGACCGCTTTCATATCATGGATCCATGGTCTTCCCAAAATAACGTTATAAGCCATCTCTGTATCAATGACTTGGAATTTCGCATTTTTGACGACTCCTTCGGCGTAAGTGGTAAGTTCGATTTCTCCTTTAGTTATCACTGTTGAATTATCGAACTCAGATATGGCTCGTGCCTTTGGGATCATTTCCTTTTCTACCAGCATTTCCTCCACGACTTGTATCAAAATAATGTTGACTGAACTGCCTGGATCAATCAACACTCTTTTAACGTTAGTGTCATGAATAATTAAAGATATTACCAGTGCCTCGTTATGAGGAAGCATTAATCCGCCAAAATCTGCGTCATCAAAAGTTATTTGATCTTCCTTCGTCTCTTCTCGAACTCGTTTCCCGTGGGTATTTGTGACTTTTGATGCTAACTGGTAGACCATGCCGTTCACTTCTTCCCCTCCATGTATGACGTTGACAGTTTGTTTTGGGGAAGGAGGTTTTGGGGGCTCCTGCCTGTTCTTCATATATGCCTGTTTACCTTTATCACTAAACAATTATGTTAAGTAGCCCTGTTTTAATAGATGTTCTATTTCACCTTGCAAATATCTGCAATCTGCAGTACTATGGCCATGATCATTGTGGAATTCACACCACTGATCAAGGTTTCTCCTGTTAGGATTAGATCGCATTTCTTTGGGCGATTTAACATTGTCTCCCATATTTCTCAATACTAGCTTTAGTGTACGTGCGTTGCACGTGTGGTTAGCGTCAATTAGTTATGTGTATATGAAGAACATGTAAATCAAGTTATCAAATGCTAAATTTTAAAATGCTTACATTAAGTTAATATTTTAAAATAACAAACTTTATACAGAGAAAAGTACAAGGAGTTGTCATTTATTTGAACGAATATCAGAAAGAAAATTATTTATGGAAACTAACTTAGAATATATTTTGTCTTCTAATGTTTCATTCTTATTGTTTTTAACGTTTGCATTTTTAACAGTTTGACTCTTGCTACTATATTATAATATATTTTATAATAAATTTCGAAAAGAATGATTCGGATTTTTAGCATATTAGTTAAATCAAAGACTTTTTGGTTAATTAGGATTGTCCTAATGTTAAGAGATTTTTTTGTTGTTGATTCAAATCTTAGAAATAGCTCATCCCAAGTTTTAAATATTTAATTGTAATTATATGTTTATCCAATAATTTTTTTACATTTAATATAATAAAATAATCGTTCAAGGTACGCGCATCGTACATGTATCTTATCTCAATGAGTGTTTGAGTTATGAAATAAAAGTATACGTTCATGACAATTGTCATTAACATTGACAGTGTACATATAACTGACTTAATAAAGAAAAAATATCTCATAGATATCCTCATTTATCAATTAATAATTCAACGACACTTTTTTAATAAATGAAGTTAGCGTGCTTTCTTTTCAGTTGCAGTAGTACACATAGTCATTGAAAATATAAATAGTGGATAGAACTTGACGCATATAGCAAACAACTAATAATTCACGAATTTCAGATGAATACAAAATCAAAGTGCCCTAAAAATGAGAAAAGACATTTAAAAAGAATACTAAAGTAAGCTAGTAAAGTACATCGGAGAATGACTCAGAATTATATTTGATAGAGTATATTTAGTTTTGATATATCATTATTCAAGTGAAATTAGTATTTAAATAATTCTAATATTAATTATAACTCCATTGGCCGTTATATTTGAAAATAATTAGTTTTATAACAATTCTAAACTTTATTTTTAAAAAGTAAAATGATTGATACACATTACGATTAGAGAACACGTATTTCTTCTTAATTTGAAAGGCATATCTTTTAAAAAATTCTTACAAAAATTGTAATATTCAAAAGGCCATCAATAAAAATAATTATTCTACGTTTTTGCCATTATTCTACGTTTAAAATTTGCACCTTTTACCATACACTTTTGTTTGGTATTATATTTTATCGTCCTACATATTTATACAACTTCCACAAATACGAAACATGGAAAAATAATATTACTCATTTAAAATCCTAAATATTAGGACTTCTTACCTAATCCAAATAAGGAAAAGTTTAATAACTAAAATTTTATTTGATTTAGAAGTTCTAAATATTAGGAAAATAATTAAAATTATAATTTTATCCAATATAAAATTTATTTTTAAAAAATAAAAAAGGCGAGCGACATTTCGTTAAAGGAATTTGCATTTTTAATATAGTATAGATAGCTAGCTATAGATATAGTTATAAATATAATATAGATATATAGATAGAAAACTAAAATAACGTGTTCACGAAAAATAATAGATTAGGATACTAAAGGATTTTTTTTTACACTCTTCAACGGGGATATTAAAATCTTACTGTTGGAATTTAAAATCTTTCTACTTAATAATTTTTTATTTCTTGAGGTCAAAATGATCGTAGTTAATATTCTACTTACTGATGTTCTTATACATATATTTCTTTTAACAACGAACATTTTGACCTCTTTAATAATTAATGAATGTATTGCTTATGATCTTATTTTGTTTCCTTTTTAACGTACAAAGTGTTTTGCCTTTTTGTTAGAGTATTAGAGATAATAATTAAAGTAGTTTCTTACTTATTGTCTTCTTCTAAATTACTTATTCCTTTTCCCACGGTAATTTTGTTTTTCCAAAAAAAGGATTTTGTTTGTATTTACTATTATATCCAATATAAACTATATTTAAGAAGGGTAAAAAAGACGAACGATATTTCGCTAAGAGCCTTTGTGCTTTTAATATGGTATAGATTGAGACAAGTTCAGTACTGCTCACATTGAAGTTATGGTCTCCAATTCGGGTATTACCCCTGGACCGTTCATCTCGATCTCTCCTGGATCTAGATGAGGATGAGCCTATATCTCTTCCCGATGGTCTGGTATTTTCGAACCTGGGACGTGTGTCACGTCTCGAAGGTCCTAAGTAAGGATCGTACCTGTTTTTACCTGACCTTTTCTCTGGTTCTGGGATATTCTTCATCTTTTGATCGAGCAATGATATCTTCTTCGATTCTAAGTTTGGTACTGTACTTGTTATACACATCATTCCATGTTGTAGCTGAAAATTCTCTCAGACTTTCTTTAAGTCGTCTCGTGGCTTCTGAGCTTTTATCGTTTAAGTTGCTTGCAAATGCCGTGGCTGTCCAATTGTCAGGCACCCTTGGTAATTGCATTCTTTCTCGTTGAAACCTATCTACAAATTCGCGAAGCAATTCCATGTCTCCTTGCTTTATCTTGAATATATCTTCCATTCGTCTTTCAACTTTTTGTGCACCAGAGTGTGCTTTTATAAACGAATCTGCAAGTTCAGCAAAGGAATCTATAGAATTTTCAGGGAGAAGAGAATACCAGGTTAAAGCTCCTTTTGTGAGCGTTTCCCCAAATTTCTTGACAAGGACCGATTCGATATCCTCTTTTGTTAAGTCATTGCCTTTTACTCCAACAGTGAAGGCAGTCACGTGATCGCGTGGGTCAGTTGTTCCATCATATTTAGGAACGTCGGGCATTCTGAATTTCTTGGGTATAGGCAATGGAGCCACAACTTGGCTTCCAAGGTTGTTGAGAATATCTATCAACATCAATGCCCTTGATGATAGGCGGCACTGCAGGGATTTGCTCGATGCGATCGTTCTGTTCCTTCATCTGTTTCTGCATGCTTAGTAACAAATTTTGTAACTCAGAGTTATTAGTCGTACCTGGTCTCGTTTCAAGAGATGCATTGGGGGTTTCACCTCTGGTTGAGTTTATTAATCCAGACTGCGGATTCTCTACTACAATTGTATTATTTGAAGGCGGTGTTAGTGCTACTGGAAGTGCCTGTGGTAATCCTCTCGCAAATTCATACAAAGCCTGCCCCACGTATTCAACTATCATTTGCCTTATTTGATATTGCTCAATTGGTTGCTCATTATTGTTACGATGGTTATCAGATCTTTCAAGGGATGATTCCCTCGAAGCACGTGGTGTTCCTCGAGGAGATGGAACTGGGGTTCCATTTCCTTGTTGGTTGTTGTCGTCATTGTTGTTGACGTTGTTGTTGTCGTTGTTGTTGGAATTCGACATGATTTAAAGGATATCAGTTGGTAAACGCACTATGATTATCAGTGTCCCCGCAACGGTACCAATTTGTTTAACCAAAGAATGAGATTACTTGACCAAAGCTATTTTAGGATAAACGCGGGTTACTGATAATCGAGTGAATAATATAATGAATAAAGGAATAATAAGTAGTATAGAATGCAAAAAAGTAAAGCAGTTTGTATTCGAGAATTCACATGCCCCTATGGGTTACACTTCTTCCCTTTTATATAGGGATTTCCTAGTATAACGTTTTGGTTCCTGACTTCCTGTAATGATTGCTCATTAATGGATAATTATTACATTAATGAGGCATTACAAAGGATCATCAAAGGATAGACGTAACTGTTGTATAGGAGTTACGTAACGTATAAGTCATTAACTGTTGATTCTCGAATCCATCTGTAGCTTCGTCTGGGTTCACTATGACCGCATCTCTTCTTCTTCATTAGGCTTCCCACAGCTGATGCACTCGTGGGTTGTTGATCGTGCCTCTTTATTTCATAATTTCTTGTAAAATCATATCCATCTGTGGCGTTTTCCTTGGTCCACGTAGCTGGATGAGTTGTCAAGGACTTGCTTACGTGTAAGACTCTTTTTTACCAATACAATTTCGCCATCACATCCTTGGGACACATCCATTGTAGGGCATTCGTCTTCATGTTTTGTTTCTTGGGTCTGATCGTGTTTCCAATGAAGAAAGAGAGAATCCATACTAGGCTAGCTATGGTAACCAAGACCCTAATGGAGGGGATTGGTGGGCAGACATTCAGCATTATACCCATGATCATTGCATACATATACTGAGCCTTAGAGAAGTGTCAACAAGTAGCGAGACACTTCGAAGGCTGCAATCTACTACTTCAGCTTTGGCTCATTGAACATCTCCAAAAGGGCGAATACCGATAAGAAATTCATCGAAGGGTCTGGGATGACCACATCGCTTTCCACCATCCAAAGCGAATGAATTACATCCCCGACATGTTCGCTCGGCCTGAGAATGCCAAAGGATGGGTCGAGCTCTTTGATTCTCTGACTGAAGAACAGGTTCAATGGATGTTTGAGTGATTTTCGACTGGGGAGTTCATCGCCCGGTCCAGAGATGAACTGTTCCTGATTGTGATTGGTCTAAGAGGAACATACCCTTACGTCCCTCTTCGAGTTATGAGGCAAGCATGTAGGAAGCAAGTCATACCCAGGTTCGACAAGTTGAGCCATCTTTGAGCTGACTTCCAAAATGATGATAGTCCTCACAAGTTCCAAGCCCAGCACATGTGGGACTGCAAGATCGTGATGGAGAAAGACACTATTGAACTAGACAAATATCACGTTGGTTGCACCCCTTTCTATTCTGGTTGGTTAGAAGACAATTGGGGTGGTCTGAGCAAGCCAGGGTTCGTTCAAGGCCACAAGATTATAGATGAAAAGGCCGAGGCGCAAGTCAAATACAACCAGCTGCGCAAAAGGATCCGTGAATGCAAGAGAGAACACCACGAGATACATGGGTCCAAAAAAAACCTGATTGAGGAAGTGAAAGACATGGCTATCAGCACCAACAAGAGGTTAGGATACCTGGAACAAGGCATAGTCGAGCTGGAGGAAATATTCCTCAAAAGGGCTGAAGACTGTCAAAAGACTGAAGGGACCGAATGTGGACATCTAGCCAGAGCATACCTGTTGCTGGGACTTCGCGAGTTGGGGAAGCTGTTCGAAGGAAGAAAGAATGCCGAGTTTGGGGAAGGTCTTTCTGGGACCAAGTAGATAGGAAGGTCTTTCTTTTGCTTTATCAATGTAGTAAGGCCAATGGCCGTTAGTGACCTTTATTTCTTGTTTATTTAGTGTCGTTTTGGGATTCGTCTATTTTTATCAACAAAATGAGGCATTTAGCATTCTATGTTCTCCAAGTCAATTTGTCGCTAGGACTACCTCAGGCACAAAGAGGTTCCCAAATTAGGACGCGCTTTACATTCCCGCACTATGTGTTTCAATATTGCAATACTTATCATAATCCTCACTGACTTGGCTACTTTTTATTTTGTTTTGTTTTCTTTATTTTTATTATTCCCCTCCCCAAAGGTTAGTTCGTGCACTCTGGCATCATCAGCTTACCTCACAAGATCCAGGGGGCCCTCCACCCACTCTTCCTCCTAGTCCTCCTAAAGGCAAGAACAAGGGCAAGAATAAAATGGAAGATTTAAACAACATCAGGAAGGAGAACGCAAATGAACGGGTAGAGGTCGTTGAAGGCCAGGGTGTTCGGGTTCCTAATGAGAATGTGTCACAGCTTGAACAGAAATTGTTGAAATTCCAAGAAGAGCTTGATCAGGTACGAAATCTGGCCAACCTATCGTTCTCCCTCAATGTCCCAGACGTTCACTTTCCCAACACACAAAACCCTACGCCTCCTCAGAATGTCCCAAAATAGCAGAATCATCCCGCACCTCACCATCACGCTACTCCACCAAAGAACCAGTGTAACACCTGCCATACCCCAAATAACACTCCACTACTTATCCTAGAGCCTCAAGACTCCACAAATGACCATTTCCACACCCATGCATCAGGCCACCCTAACAATCATATCTATGTGGAGACCATGACACACTCCACTCAACCTATCCCATACACACCTGAGTCTGATGAAAAGGACCTACTTATCAAGAACTTGGCCGAGGAACTTAGGAAGCTGACCAGCCGGGTTCAAGGCGTTGAGGGAGTCAAGGGAGTCGAAGGGATGAATTATGAGGACCTCTGCATACAATCTGATGTCGAACTACCTAAGGGGTACAAACCTCCGAAGTTCGAAATGTTCGATGGTACATGTGATCCAAGGGTCCATCTGAGGACCTATTGTGACAAGATGGTTGGAGTAGGAAAGGATGAAAGGATCTGCATGAAGTTGTTCATGAGGAGTTTAAAATGAGATGCATTGTCTTGGTACATCAGCCAAGATCCCACGAAGTGGTCGAACTGGGTGAGCATGGCATCTGACTTTATGGACAGATTCAGATTTAATACAGAGAATGCACCAGACGTGTTTTACATCCAGAATTTGAAGAAGAAGCCCACGGAAACATTCCACAAGTATGCTACTCGCTGGAGGTCCGAAGCTGCTAAGGTCAGACCCGCCTTAGAAGATGAGAAAATGAACAAGTTCTTTGTCCCGGCTCAGGACCCACAGTACTATGAACGGTTGATGATGATTGAGAACCACAAATTATCCGATATTATCAAGCTGGGAGAAAGGATCAAAGAAGGTATTAAAAGTGGCAAGGTCACAAATTTTGAAGCCTTGCGAGCTATGAATAAGGCTTTACAGTTCGGTGGTGTGTCCAAGAAAAGGGACGTGGGAGCTGTGATGGTTGCACAAAGAACCAAATCCCCACTCAAATACCAAATTTACCCAACACCTCCACTCACATATCAACCGACCCCAAATTATCAAGCACCCTCACCCTCATACCAAGCTCCACCACCAACTTATCAATCACCTCCGCCACCAACTTATCAATCACGTCCGCCACCTACATACTCCCAACCCGCTACTGTCTACCACACTTAAAACCTTCAACCAACCCATTATCAATTACCCCCTGCACTCCAAAACTTCCCTAGACCTCGCCCTAATTTTGATTGCAGACCTCCAAAACAATATACCGCCATCGTTGAACCCATCGACCAGTTGTATGAGAAGCTCAAAGCTGCTGGTTATGTCACACCCATCCCTGCTGCAACCCCTAAAAATCCTTCCCAGTGGGTTAACCCAAAAAAATCTTGTGCATACCACTCCAGCATGAAAGGACACACCATCGATGAATGTCGTTCTTTGAAAGACCAAATATAGTCCTTGATTGATAACAAGATCATTGTGGCAAAAGAATCCACTCCAAATGTCCGCAACAATCCTCTGCCAGACCATAAGGGTGGAGGTATCCACATGATTGAAATAGAAGACGACTAGGATTCTGAGGGATCGATCGGGTTGATCGTAGAAGGCGATAACCCAAAGAAACCGACAATTACTCGCAATCCAATCATAGTCCAGATCCAACCGTCTGAGGACACTGAGGTGAATATGTCTATACCTCTCGAGTTTGAAGCAGTGTCACTTGCAAAGACACCGGTACTAATTGAGGTTTAATTTGTGTCTCCAGCAAACGCACCCGCACCATTTGAGGTTGAAGTCTTGCCTCCAAGGCACGTGTTCCATTCAAAGTGAGGATAGCCGCACTGATCCCAGTGGAAATGACAACCACACCACCCTTCTATACAAATGATATACCTTGGGACTATACAACCGAGGTGAGAAGGAAAAGCAAGGTCAAAACTGAAGAAGCTGTCGCAACACAGGGTATGACAAGAACTGGTAGAGTCTATACCCCTGAACATCTGGCCAAATCAAGCAAACATGCTTCCAATCGACCTCCCCTTATGGATACAGGTCCAGACGATCTCTGGAGGAAAGTACAGGCCAAGGAGTACTCGGTCATTTACCAATTGAACAAGACGCCAGCACAAATATCCATTCTCTCTTTGCTGCAGAATTCTGAGACTCATAAGAGTGCTTTGTTGAAGGTGTTGAACGAAGCATATGTTAGAAAACTATAAAGAAAGGGAGGCTAAGGTTACGAAGTAAGGTCAGCTGGTTAAGGAAAGCTCAGGTTATGAAATCGCTTAGCCGTTAATTAATTTTAAAATAAAAGAAAAATAAAAGTAGTAGTGAGGCGTCGGTACGGAGTTGCGTCAGACGTAACCACTCCCTTGGTTGGGGGCTGTGCCGCCCTGCCTTTCGATCGATACACAGTTGAGGAGGCCGATCACGAACGCTACATGTGTGGGAGCGATCCTGGTCAGGGAAGGCTAAGACGGCGCCTCGCATATGGGTAGCAAGAGGGCGCTTATGCCCCGACGGTGGGGCCTTATGGGGAAGGGCCCAGCCCAATAGGGACAGCACACCCCCCACTTCAAGCGCACCTCTGTATCGACTGAATCACTCTTTTGGTCTAGTCGGTGGAACCGGTGAACCACGCGAGCTGGTTAGATGCGTGGGGCAGAGGGCTCGTAGTACCCCCTTTGATTGATCCAGCCTTTTCTTCGCTTCGGTAATGAATCACCTACTAAAAGGGCAATCCTGCACGCCTTATTTGAGACTACTAAGGCAGGCGGTTCGGCTGCATACTCCTCGTCTGCCTATCTCACACTCCCAAAGAGAATTTTTCTTTCTTCTTTCATTTGCCTTTCCTGCATCTTTCTTTCTATCCATAGGTCGGCTTCGCGCAGATAGATCTTTGCCGGGGGAGATTGGTGCCCCTTGAGGTATGCCCTTCCGGTGGGTTGTTCCTTTATCTGTCTTTTCCATCCAGTGCCCGCACTGCGTCAGAAAATCTTCGTCTTCGATCTCTCTTCGCAACGCATTTTAAGGGCTAAGACTTTCTCTCGACATCTTTCTTTTATTTAAGTCATTGATCTCATATCTATAAGCAGGGGGAACAATATCACCAGCGGCGAAATGGCCAATATGGTGGGCCAAGTGTTGGAAAGCCATAAGATCACTTTTCATGAAGACGAGCTGCCACCTGAAGGGCTGGGGCATAACAAACCATTGCACATCACCGTACAATGTGAAGATTATTTCATCACCAGAATCCTGATTGATGGAGGATCCAGTCTTAACATCTGTCCACTGGAAACACTCAAGAAATTGGGTAAAGGGCTGCATGAGATAAAGGATTGAGCAATCAAATGTGAAAGCTTTCGATGGTTCTCAAAGGTCCACCATTGGTGAAATTAGTCTGTGCCTGCAAATGGGGCCAACTTGGTTCGAGGTCGATTTCGAGGTAATAAATGTGCCAGCATCTTACAATTTGCTGTTGGGACGGCCATAAATCCATGTTTCTAGGGCCGTAGCATCAACGTTGCATCATGCAGTGAAGTTCGAGTGGAACCGCCAGGAGGTGATTATTCACGGCGATGGTAGAAACCCTATTTACAGGCGCCAGACTATTCCGACAATCGAGGGAAGAAGGAAGCTAGGTGGAGAAACTTACCACCACATTGAACGGGTCAATGCTATCGACAAAGACAAATGGTGGGATAGAAAAATCAAGAGTATACTAAGTTGGAGTGGGTAAGAGCCTGGCAAAGGGCTCGGCAAGAACCTCCAAGGGATCTCCAAACCTATCAAGATCAAAAGCCATGGCACCATTTTTGGTCTGGGGTACGACTATTCTTGGCAAGAGTATAACGACTGGTCACTGATAACTAGGATTTTTACCTTGTTTTCCGCCCTTTCTTGCTTAAGTTTTGATTATAATTGTACACAAAATAGCCCCAAAAGCTTACGTGTTGTGCTTGTTGCAAGATTGAGCCAAAAATGATGACAAACAGCCAAAAATCTGCTACAAAAGGAGTGAGTCTTGAACAAGTACCAAGAACATCAAAAAGGCCTACCTCACGTGTCCACCGCGGTCGCGGTCCATTCCCGCGGTCCACGGTTAAGGATTTTTCAAAGATTCAGCAGCTGGGCCAAAGCCGTCCACCGCGGACCGCGATCGCTTTTACGCGGTTCACGGTAACCCCGCAGGGGTATTTTTGTCCGGAATTTTGGCTCAGTATAAATAGCTTCTTTTGTAATTTTTTAAGGTTTAGCTTTGTATCAGCGATAGTAGCAGCTCGTGAATAGTGTTCCTTTACTTCTTTTTGCAATTTTCTTGAGATTTTAACATTGAAATTGTGGTTTATGTTATAAATCATTAATATGGGTTTTACTTCATCTCTTTCATTGAATTTATCTTTGATTATGAGTAGCTAAACCCATTAGCTAGGGTTGTGGCTCAACCCTAGTGTGGGTATTTAATGGGTTTCTAAAATTAGGGCTTGGATGTTTATGGGTGTTTGTTATTTGGGCTAATTTAGGGTTTTCTTGCTATAATTAGTGGTTGCAAACACTAATTGACCTTCAATTGACTTGGGTCCTTCTTGAGAAAGAGGACTTGAGTCTAGAAAATTAGTCCAACAAGGAATTGGGACAAAATCAAGAGATTGGTAGTCCCAATCAATGGGTTGAATCCAGAGATGGTAAAACCCTACTTGAGTCCTAATTAACGGGTTAAACCTCGAGAGACTAATACCCTACTTGAACCTAATTGCTTGCTTATTTGACACCCAATTGGCCTCGAGAGAGGTAATTAGGGCAAAGCCACTCAAACTACCGAGAGGTATAGCGTGGGCAATTTCATGCATTGGTTATATCATTATCCCTTCGTTAACATCCTTGCCTTAGAAATTGGAATCCGCTAAATACTCACCTAGGTGATAGTTATAACCCTAGTGCCTTTATCCTTATAGATAACAACTTCAAAAACAAATTAGTAGTTAAATTGCTTTCAACGTAGTATAAATCATAGTTGTAGTTTGAAAACCAACAAAATATGAGAAGTGTAATTAGAAACACAAGACACCACTAGATCATATAGACACTCACTCCAAATATTAACTCCCTGAGGATTCGATCCCGACCTATCGGGTAAAAGCTGCACCGACCCTCGTCTTCCTACTCATATAGTAGTGAGGGTGAGAGCCAATAACTTTTTGGCGCCGTTGCCGGGGAGTTATACGGTGTTGATTATCTACGTGAATAGTAGTGTTAAGTGTTTTTATTTCCTTTTTCTATTAACGTGTGTGTGAATCATTTCAGTTCTTATGGCGGATCCATTGGGAAATATCGTGGAGGAGGTATATGACAACCAAGAAGAGGAAATAAACCAAGTACCTCCTCCCAGGTGAGGCCGACCGGTCAATATTAATGAGGAAAATCAAGATCCTCCCCTACCTCCAGCTGCTAGAACTGCCCCTCAGTTTCTTCCAAACGAGGGGTATGCTAGTGCCATAGTCCCAGCGAGGATTCGAGTGGGAAATGTTCAGATAACAAATGTGATGCTTACCCTTTTGGAGTAGAGGGGTTATTTCACCGGAGCTGCACACCAGAATGCTTATAAACATCTAAAGGGCTTCGTGGATACCTGTTGGGGTAGCAAACAGATGAATGTCTCAGAAGATGCATTGAGACTTCGGTTATTCCCCTTCTCTCTTTGAGGGAAGGCTCTTGACTGGATCGAGCAGCTTCCCAACCACTCAATATCTACTTGGGATGAGCTCGCGGACAAATTCATTGCTAAATTCTTTTCACCAAGTCATATGGCGGCACTCAGAGATGAAATCTTGGCCTTTAAGCAAGAACCCAACGAGCCTTTGCATGAGATATAGGAGAGATACCAGACCATGGTTAAGGAATGTCCAAACAATGACATGACTAAAGCCATGATCCAACAGACTTTCTACCGAGGGATAAACACTGTAAATCAATGTGTGGTCAATCAGTTGGCCGGTGGAAATTTCATGAAATTGAGTTACCCCGAGGCATGTGAGATACTAGATGAGATGGATGACACATCATCGGCTTGGCAAAGTAGAGCAAACGTACCTCAAGGTGAGTCCGGTGTTAACAGTCTCCAAAAAGAACTCCAAGAACAAGGGCAAGCCATTGCCAAGCTCACTACCACTATGAATCAACTTGAAAAAGCCCAACTCCAACAATTACAAGGGCCGAAGCAAGTAAATGCCATGGAAGGGGTGAATGTGTTAGGGAATCAAAGGAGATCTCTAGGAAACTCTAGGCAAAACCATAATGATCAAAGTGACCAAGGGCCTAGTGGGTATAGCCAAGAAGAAGAGTATGATGACCAAGAAGAAGATGTGATGTATGCTAATAACTACCAAGGTCAAGGCAACAGTCAAAACAACAATCAAAATTGGAGAAACCAAGGCAACAATCAAAGTTGGGGGAACCAAAGACCAAGGAATTGGAACAATAACAACAATGCTCGAAATTGGGGGAACAACAATAATCGCCAATGAGGGAACAACATTGACCGACAATGGGGAAACAAGAATGACGACAATTGGAATGGAGGTAACAACAACAATTGGGGTGGAAATGGTAACCAGGGCTCGGGCTTTCAACGGCTTCCGATGTACCAACAACCAAGCAACCCACCTCCGTACTAATCTCAAGGGCAAAGCTCATCGAGCAATGATATGTGAAGAATTGAAAACATGTTCAAGCAGATGATGGAGCGTAATGCAGACTTCGATGCTCAGTTGGCCTCTCACAACACCTCTATTAGAAACTTTGAAGTGCAAATGGGCCAAATTTCTCAGGACTTAAACACAAGCCCGAAGGGTGCACTACCAAGTGATACGGTGGTGAACCCCAAGGGTGGGAACAATAACAATATCGCTCACGCCATGGCGGTGACCACGAGAAGTGGAAAAGGTGGTGAAGCAATTACTTCTAGGCAGAGGAAGATTGTTGTTGATGATGATGAAATGCCCAATGAAGAGTTACCGATTGAAGTTGAGCAAGTGGTGGATGAGCCAACTACAAGTGAGGCGAGAATTGATATACATGATAATGGGATGATCTAGAAAAGGATGTGCACCCGTCTAGGGAACACGTAATTGATATGCCGGAACCGGTGGTCCCACAAGCCAAGGCACCATTGCCTCGACCACCTCCTCCTTACCCTCAAAGGTTGGCCAAACAAAAGCAAGAGACTCAATTCAAGAAGTTTATTGATATGATGAAGAGTCTCTCCATCAATGTCCCGTTGGTTGAAGCCTTGGAACAAATTCCCCGGTACGCTAAGTTCATGAAGGACTTAGTCACTAAAAAGAGGTCTATGGAGTGTGAAACCATCAAGATGACTCACCAAGTGAGTGATATAGTTCATTCCATGGCACCAAAACTCCAAGACCCGGGAGCTTTTACCATTCCTTGCACAATCGGGAGTGCGGACTTTGCCAAAGCCTTGTGTGATCTTAGGGCGAGTATTAGCTTGATTCCATACTCGATCTTTAAAACTTTTGGAATCGGGAAACCTAGGGCGACCTACATGCGTTTGCAAATGGCGGATAGGTCGATGAAGAGGCCCCTAGGGATAATTGATGATGTGCTAGTTCGGGTGGACAAATTTATATTGCCCGCGGATTTTGTCATTCTGGACTATGAAGTTGATTATGAGGTCCCCATTATCTTGGGAAGGCCCTTCCTTGCCACGGGGAACGCCTTGGTGGATGTAGAAGCTGAGGAGCTCACTTTCCGAGTGGGCAATGAGAAAGTGGTCTTTAAAGTGTAAATCAATGAAGCAGTCCAACAGTTAAAAGTATGCTCCTTTATGGACCTTGTGACTAAGGTTATTATTGATGATGCAAGTTCTTTGATCCATGTTGATGATCCAGTAGAGGTGGCCCTGTTTAATCATGAGGACTCCGTGGTAGATGGTGTTCTTGAATGTACCAATGCCCTTCAAGGCATGGGTTCTTACTCCTATGGTCCCAGAAAGCTATCACTGTACTTGGAGAAACGGAAGACTCCACCAACAAAGCCTTATATTGAAGAGCCCCCGAATTTGGAGTTGAAGCCACTACCCTCCCACCTCAGGTATGAATATCTTGGTCCATATCGTACTTTGGTTGTTATTCTTTCCTCTTGCCTAACCCAATTGCAGGTAGACTCAACTTTAAATGTGCTAAGGAGGAGGAAGAAAGCAATAGGATGGACTCTTGCGGATATTCAGGGTATTATCCCCGCTTTTGCATGCACAAAATCATATTGGAGGATGGAGCAAAACCCTCCGTGGAACATCAAAGGAGACTCAATGAGGTAATGCAAGAGGTGGTGAAGAAGGAGATCATAAAATGGCTCGATGCGGGAGTTGTCGATCCAATTTCGGATAGCTCTTGGACTTCTCCAGCCCAATGCGTTCCGAAAAAGGGTGGAATGACGGTGATCCAAAATGACAAAAATGAGCTCATTCCCACAAGAAACGGTCACCGGATGGCGGGTGTGTATGGACTACCGCAAGCTCAACAAAGTGACCCGCAATGACCATTTTCCCTTGCCATTCTTGGATAAAATATTAGATAGGCTTGCGGGCCGGGCTTTCTACTATTTTCTTGACGGGTATTCTGGTTATAATCAAATTTTGATTGCCCCAGAGGATCAAGAGAAGACCACTTTTACGTGTCCATATGGTACTTTTGCCTTCGCCAGTATGCCGTTTGGTCTTTGCAATGCACCCGCCACTTTCCAAAGGTGCATGATGGAGATCTTTACTAACATGGTTGAAGACTTCCTTGAAGTGTTTATGGATGACTTCAGTGTAGTAGGGGATTCCTTTGATGAGTGCTTGAGAAGTCTTGACAATGTACTTGCTCGCTGTGAAGAAACCAACTTGGTGTTGAATTGGGAAAAGTGCCACTTTATGGTGGAAGAAGGTATAGTTTTGGGCCATAAGATCTCGAGGAATGGAATTGAGGTTGATAAAGCAAAAATTGAAGTGATCTCTAACTTGCCACCTCCAACTTCGGTTAGAGGAGTCCGGAGCTTCCTTGGTCACGCCGGGTTCTATCGGCGTTTCATTAAGGACTTCTCTAAGGTGGTAAATCCTTTGTGCAAGTTGCTTGAGAAAGATGCCAAATTCCATTTTGATGAGCATTGCATGCATAACTTTGAATTGTTGAAGCACAAGCTCACCACAACTCCTATCATCACGGTGCCGGATTGGAGCTTGCCCTTCGCGCTTATGTGTTACTCTAGTGATGTAGCTGTGGGTGCTGTGTTGGGCCAGAGGGTGAACAAGATTTGCACCCTATCTATTATGCTATAAAAACAATGAACTCGGCCCAAATGAATTACATTGTCACGGAGAAGGAGCTTTTGGCAATAGTCTTTGCTATGGAGAAATTTTGTCCTTATTTGATGGGTGCCAAGGTCATAGTTCACACTGACCATGAGGCACTTCGGTATCCCCATGACCAAAAAAGATTCCAAAGCGAGACTCATGCGTTGGGTATTTTTGCTTCAAGAATTCGACTTAGAGATTGTGGATAGAAAAGGAAGTGAAAACCAATCGACCTTGTGATGGGATTGAAATCAATGACAGTTTCCCCGATGAGCAACTTCTTTCGGTGTCAATGCAAGAAATTCCATGGTTTGCTGACATTGCCAACTATCTTGTCACGGGTGTTGTCCCTTGTGAGCCCTCTTCTAACCAAAGGAAGAAGCTTAGGAGGGATAGCATGGGATTCTATTGGGATGAACCATATTTATTCAAGATTTGCACTGATGGGTTCATCCGGAGATGTGTACCGGAAGAAGAACAAAGGTCGATTCTTGAGTCTTGCCACTCTTCACCGTATGGTGGTCATCATGGAGGAGCAAGGACTGCTTCAAAGGTGCTGAGCTGTGGTTTCTTTTGGCCTACATTGTACAAAGATGCCGGTGACCTAGTCAAAAGATGTGATGAGTGTCAAAGGGCCGGGGGAATTTCAAAGAAAGATGAGATGCCTCTAAATTCTATTTTGGAAGTGGATATTTTTGATGTTTGGGGTATCGATTTCATGGTCCCATTTGTGAGCTCTTGTGGGAACACATACATTCTAGTGGCGGTGAATTATGTTTCTAAATGGGTTGAAGCCGTGGCTTTACCCAACAATGAGGCCCAGAGTGTTATTTCTTTCCTCAAGAAGAGAATCTTTACAAGGTTTGGCACGCCTCGTGCTATCATTAGTGATGGTGGGTCGCATTTCTGCAACAAATCTTTTGACACCTTGCTTACAAAGTATGGTGTCAATCACAAAGTCACCACCCCCTACCATCCTCAGGCAAGTGGCCAAGTGGAAGTCTCCAACAGAGAAATAAAGAGTATATTGTCAAAGAGGGTCAATGCTAATAGGACCGATTGGTCTAAGAAGTTGGATGGCGCTCTATGGGCTTACAGGACCGCTTACAAGACCCCGATCGGTATGTCCCCATACCGGTTGGTGTTTGGGAAAGCTTTCCATCTTCCGGTTGAGTTAGAGCACAAGGCTATGTGGGCCTTGAAAAAGTTGAATCTTAAATGGGATGTGGCGGCCAATCTTCGTGTGGAGCAACTTAATGAACTAGATGAATTCAGAATCCATGCCTACTCCAGTTCGTCCTTGTACAAGGACAAAATGAAGTACCTTCATGACAAGTATGCTCGGGGCAAGGAGTTCAAAGTAGGTGACTTGGTTCTCTTGTTCAATTCTAGATTACGTCTATTTCCGGGAAATCTCAAGTCAAAATGGAGCGGGCCTTTCGAAGTGGTGTTTGTGACTCCATTTGGTGCTATTGATCTAAAGAACAAAAGTGGAGAGATTTTCAGAGTTAATGGGCATGGGGTCAAGCACTACCTTGGCAAGATTGATGAAAGCCACGTGGTGGAACTTCTCCATCTTACATGAACTTGGTAACATGCGTCGTGCCGCGATGTCAAAATCAGGCGCTTCTTGGGAGGCAACTCATGTGTCTTTATTTTTTGCTTTTCTTTGATTTTCTTGGTAATGTAGGACTCATTTTTGCACTAACTGGTTTTGGGATGTTGTAGGATTATTTTGGCACAGGAAACAAGCTAAGTATGGAAATGGCAGTTCTCTGAAGTTGGCTCCGCGGCCGCGGTCCCTGTTTTGCGGTCCGCGGAGCACTCTCATGCAAAAACAAGCTCTCTAAAGTATGACTCCGCGGCCACAGTCGCCTTTTCGCGGTCCGCAGAGCCCTAGTAGCATGCCCTGTATCTCTGAAGTTGTCTTCGCGGACCGCAGTCGATTCTTCGGGGTCCGCGGTGACCACATGCCTTCCAGCCCAGGATCTTTGAAAGATCGCGGACCGCTGTAGCCTTTTTGCGGTTCGCGGTGGGTAAGTGAAGTGGACCCCAGGTCCCCTCTATAAATAGGCCCTCAGGGTTTCTTTTTACACTTTACGCACTTTAACTTTCCAGAGCAAAATTTCAACTGTGCCTCAAGCTTCATCATTTTCACCTTGCATTTCATTCATCTAATCCTCATCCAAACATCTAGTAAGTGTAATTATGATTCATTAACTTCTTGATTTTATTATTTTGTTCATTATTTGGTAGATTTTTTCTCTTTTTCATCATTTTTTTCTTCTCTAGACTTTTAACCATGTTAGGGTTTGTTCATATTTCTCATTATAGACCCTTTGTATCTAATTTCACTGATTGAACACGTAGGGTTTTAACAAAATTTGCATTTGAACTCAAAAATTACTAAAAATGTGAAACCCTAACTTTTGGTATGACCGCGGTCCGCGGTCACTTCTTCGCGAACCGCGGTGGTTGAATCATAGAATCCCATTGACGACCGCGGAACGCGGTCACTTTTTCGTGATCCGCGGTCCGTAAGCTTTAGAGAAGGGGTCCTCTGAATCCCACCCCATCGTGACTGCGGTTGACATTTCGCGGTCCGAGGTGCCTGAGTGTGGACCGCGGTCTCCTTTTCGCGGTGCCCATATTCAGAGAGTTTGTTTGTCCCTAACCCCTTCACTGCGGACCGTGGTCGCTTTTACGCGGTCCGCGGTCCCCCTTCTGCAACTCAATTGTGTGTCGTGAAATTCATCTGTGTGTCTCTTTTCTATCAATTCCTTTGGGTATTAACAATGTTAAATGTTTTGAACTTGCAGAGAATGGTTCAATCATGTGGTGGTGGCCGTAAACCTGGTGGCAGGGGAGAGTCATCTCGGGGGAAAGGCCAAGGGATAATCAAACTGGCCCCCAAAGTCCGGCAGGCCATGAAAGAGACGAGAAAGGCAATTAGGGCTATGGATAGGGCTACTTCCCAATCGGGAAGTGTATATGTACCCTCCGAGGGAGAGTCTTCAGAATCTATACCTGAGCACTACCCAGACTTCCTGGAGAGGTTCAGGCTGACCAATGAGCCATCTGTCTCTCCCCCTACCCCAGCACCAGCCAACTCTGAGTCGTTTGAAGGCTCATCAGCAGGGAGTGGCCATACAGACTCCACTTCACCCACAGATTCCCTATCAGGTGAACATTCCGGAGATGAAGCAGTGGTAGATGCACCCGAAACAGGGGGTGAACCCCAAGTTTGGGGAGTGGAGAGAACAAGGAACCCGGTGGTGTGGCAAGATTGGTTTGTCAGTGAGGCAGCTTTTCACCAATTCCGGGACTGGTGGTCGAAGAGAACACTGATAGTGGAGCGCAAGTTCACCACCAAAGATCTGTTTCCACACAGCCCAAATGTGAAGAGGCAATTCATGGAGAGAAAAGGATGGGACTTCTTCTCTTGCTACTTGCCGGATGCAAATGAACACCTGGTAAAGGAGTTTTACACAAATTTGTCTTTTCTGAAGAAGGACTCCAAAGCTACCATGGTGAGGAATCTCACGATACCGTTTGATGGGTCTGCTTTGAATGCTTATCTAGAGATGGATGAGGTAGATGACACACAGTATTGGGAGAAGTTGGAGGCAGGTGATAAGGCCCTTCATTGGCTAGCTAATCACTTGGCCATTCCCGGTGAGACCCTTGACTGGTTGCAAGCAGGGAGGACTATTTTAAGAAGAACGTTGAATTTTGAGGCTAAGGGCAGGGAGACGTTCGTGTGCAACATGCTTGACCTCTCCTTCCATGAAAACACCATTCCTCTCCTGCGGGCTGTATTGATTGCTGCTATTATGGAAGGGTTCCCGATTAATGTCGGGAATATTATGTCCACCGTCATCAACAGGGTGGTAAATGAAGGTGATCGAGCCTACCCTTTTCCCAAATTCCTGACTATGTATTTTGAGGATCAATAGGTGAAAAAGAGAGGTTTTGATGTGAAGGTGAAGACAAAAGCCCCTTTCTCTTGGTATGATTTGCAAAGTGATGACAACCCGAAGAGCAAAAAGTTCAAGGGTAAGTCCATTGCTTCCACTGGCCAGTTTGAAGAGCCAATGGTTATAGTAAAGTCTTCTCAGCCTGAGCCAGCCAACCCAGAGAGTGTTCCAGGTCCCTCAACTTCTGCTGACCCAGCCATTCCTTCATCTCTGGCATATCCTCTGACTGCCCACAGACTTAGCCAGTAACTTGCCAGTATAAACAACTGGATGCAGGCAGCTACCTCTAAGTTGTCTGTGCTTTCTACGTCTGTGGCAGCCAAGGCTACTCCTCCCCTGCCACAGGTACCACAGTCCATTGAGGAATCCCTCAAGGAACTTATGGACAACCAGAAAAAAATCCTTGAGAACCAAAAGTTGATTTTGAAAGCCATTGGTGCACACGGGCAAGCTTTAAAGGATCTTACAACGGAGACTAAGAGGCTCAAGAAGACCCGGGCTTCAAATGAGTAAGTGAAGGAGCTGAGAAAGGAGGTGGACAAGCTTAAGGCGGATAAACTACCATTGGACCTGTTGTTTCAGGACCCAGCTGCCCAGCCAGAGCAGGAGCCAGAGCCCGAGAGGCCAGCAAAGCGGAGGAGGGTACTGCCCCGTACAGAGGGCATTCAGTTAGAGTTGGCAGACCCACCAGTGCAGGCTCAGGCTACAGAGCAGGCCCAATCCCAGGTCCAACAGGAGGCACAGAGCAGTGAGGGCCAGTCCCATATTCCACCACAGCCCACAGACATCACACAGGCAGACCCCACACAGGCACATGACCCCGCACAGGCTGAGGGCCAATAGGAAGTTTTTCTTTACTCTCTCTCTCTTTCCTAACATTTTTGAGCTATTTTTCTCGGTAGCATTGAGGAAAATGCTAGTGTTTAGTTGGGGGGGTGTCCCTACTTTGATATTTGATTATGATGGTGATAGTATAATTCAGACAATATTTTTCTTTCTATTATGCTTTATTTTCATTTTTGGTATGTAAATAACTTTACTATTTCAGTACTTTTATTATTTTTCACTTTTGGTATGTATATAAAGTTACTTTCCATTGTACATATTCATCCCCTTATGTATATTCGACTAAATCCCCTCATGTACATATTCATTCTATCCTACGCATTTTACTTTCCGCATTTTTCCGTTTTATAGCTTCTTATTTTTCTTTCATAGCTTCTTGTTTTGAATTTTTCGCGTGCAATAAGCCTTTGGTTTTCTTAACGCCACGGTTCTTTCCGAAGGTGGAATTTGTGTGAACCGGGTGGCTCTTCTCGAGGATGAATGGTGTGACGACCTTCTTAAGGGTTTGAGTCTGTTTTTCGTTTTGTTTCTTTTTAATAGTTAGTGAATAAGGTGCCTCAAGAAAATCTTCACTTGGGCCTAACACATTTGCCTCTGATACCATGGTAAAAAATAAATCGTTGTGTTTAGGATGGTGAAAGTTGTGATCTTGAGAATCTTGTGTTGGCCGATAATCATCAAGCGGTTTATCGGGACCATTGTGTTGCTCAAAGCATGATTAAGGTCGTTGTGGGCCCCTGACTCTGTTTCTTTAACAATCCCATAGCTTGAGTGGTGAGACTTTTAATTGCAAGTCCAAGTCCCGTGCCAGTAGTCTAGAACTTGCCTTGAATGTTTGTTTAGGCGAAATCCTAAGTGTAGTTTGACTTGAAAAGTGATTATAGGCTCTCCTTGATCCGAATAGTGAATTGAACATTTCCATGGCCTACCAAAGACAATTTCCCTAGTCAACCCTTTTGAGCCTTAGACCTTTTTCTTTCAAGAACCATGTTACAAGCCTTTACCCATTTTATTCTTCTCTTGGCATCCAATCTTTCCTTAGCACTAGGCAAAAAGCATAAGTTTGGGGGGGGGGGAGAGACGAGGGATGCAATAAAGTGAAAAAGAAGGCACAAAAGAAAGAAAAGGAAAGGCAATGAAAAAGAAAGGAAAGAAACATCAAAAAGCCAAAAAGAATGAACAGATAAAAAAAATAAAAAAAAAATAAAGGGAATCAATGAAAGAAATGTGATCAAAGGTGTGGAATGCTTGTGGAAACCAAACTCATACTCTTAAGGAAAGATAGAACTCACTCTGACCAAATACTTCCTACCCTTGACCAAAAGCCTTCATCATGTGCCCACAAAAGCCCTATGTGATCTCGAGTTGAATGAAACTTACATTAGTGGTGACTTACATAAGGGGAAAGCCTATGGTACTTTGACCCGGACTTGAGTCTTTTCTTTGAGAGAGATGAGTGAACTCCCATTTTCTTCGTTCTGAGCGTTACAATTCTAAAAGTGAGGTGCTTAGGGAGAGTTGAGGAGTATAAGTTTGGTTTCCACAATGACCAAAGTGGTAGTAAGAATTTCGTTGATGAGTCGTATCCACATGATTGAAATAGAATACGACTAGGATTCCGAGGGATCGATCGGGTTGATCGTAGAAGGTGATAACCCAAAGAAACCGGCAATTACTCTCAATCCAATCATATTCTAGATCCAACCATCCGAGGACGCTAAGGTGAATATGTCTATACCTCTCGAGTTTGAAGCAGTGCCACCTGCAAAGACACCGGTACCAATTGAAGTTTAATTTGTGTCTCCGGCAAATGCACCCGCACCATTTGAGGTTGCAGTCTTGCCGCGCAAGGCACGTGTTCCATTTGAAGTGAGGATAGCCGCACCGATCCCAGTGGCAATGACAACAATTCCACCCTTCTATACAAATGCTATACCTTGGGACTATACAACCGAGGCGAGAAGGAAAGGCAAGGTCAAGACTGAAGAAGATGTCGCAGCACAAGGTATGACAAGAACTGGTAGAGTATATACCTCTGAACATCTGGCCGAATCAAGAAAACATGCTTCCAATCAGCCTCCCCTTATGGAGACAGGTTCAGATGATCTCTGGAGGAAAGTACAGGCAAGGGAGTACTCAGTCATTGACCAATTGAACAAGACGCCAGCACAAATATCCATTCTCTCTTTTCTGCAGAATTATGAGACTCGCAGGAGTGCTTTGTTAAAGGTGTTGAACGAAGCATATGTGCCGAACAATATCACCAGCGAGGAAATGGACAATATGGTGGGCCAAGTGTTGGAAACCCATAAGATCACTTTTCATGAAGACGAGCTTCCACCTGAAGGGCTGGGGCATAACAAAGCATCGCATATCACCTTATAATGTGGAGATTATTTCATCACCAGAATCTTGATTGATGGAGGATCCAGTCTTAACACCTGTCCACTGGTAACACTCAAGAAAGTGGGTAAAGGGCTGCATGAGATAAAGGATGGAGCAATCAATGTGAAAGCTTTCGATGGTTCTCAAAGGTCCACCATTGGTGAAATTAGTCTGTGCCTGCAAATGGGGACAACTTGGTTCGAGGTCGATTTCGAGGTAATAGATGTGCCGGCATCTTACAATTTGCTGTTGGGACGACCATGGATCCATGTTTCTAGGGACGTAGCATCAACGCTGCATCAGGCAGTGAAGTTCGAATGGAACCACCACATTGAACGGGTCAATGGTATCGACAAAGACAAATGGTGGGATAGCAAAATCGAGAGTATACTAAGCTGGAGTGGGTACGAGCCTGGCAAAGGGCTCGACAAGAACCTCCAAGGGATCTCCAAACCTATCAAGATCAAAAGCCATGGCACCATTTTTGGTATGGGGTATGACTATACTTGGCAAGAGTATAACGACTGGTCGCTGATAACTAGGATTTTTACCTTGTTTTCCACCCTTTCTTGCTTAAGTTTTGATTATAATTGTAAACAAAATAGCCCCAAAAGCTTACATGTTTTGCTCGTTGCAGGATTGAGCCAAAAATGATGACAAACAATCGTAAATCTGCTAAAAAAGGAGTGAGTCTTGCACAAGTACCAAGAACATCAAAAAGCCCTACCTCAAGTGTCCACCGCCGCTGCGGTCCAGGCTTCGCAGTCAGCGGTGGTAAAGTTCAGAGACTCAGTTCAAAGGCCAAGTGACCACCGCGGCCGTGGTCCAGTTTTCGCGGACCGCGGTGGCAAGATTCAGAGGACCTCATTTTAAAGCTAAAGTCACCGCGGCCACGGTCCATTTCCCGCGGTCCGCGGTTAAGGATTTTTCAGAGACTCACCAGCTGGGCAAAAGCCGTCCACCGCGGACTGCGGTCGCTTTTATGCGGTCCGCGGTAACCCCGAAGAGGTATTTTTGTCCGGAATTTTGGCTGAGTATAAATAGCTTCTTTTGTAATTTTTTAAGGTTTAGCTTTGTATCAGCGATAGTAGCTCGTGAATAGTGTTCCTTTACTTCTTTTTGCGATTTTCTTGAGATTTTAACATTGAATCATTGTGGTTTATGTTATAAATCATTAATGTGGGTTTACTTCATCTCTTTCGTTGAATTTATCTTTGATTATGAGTAGCTAAACCCATTAGCTAGGGTTGTGGCTCAACCCTAGTGTGGGTATTTAATGGGTTTCTAAAATTAGGGCTTGGATGTTTATGGGTGTTTTTTATTTGGGCTAATTTAGGCTTTTCTTGCTATAATTAGTGGTTGCAAACACTAATTGACCTTCAATTGACTTGGGTCCTTCTTGAGAAAGAGGACTTGAGTCTAGAAAATTAGTCAAACAAGAAATTGGTACAAAATCAAGAGATTGGTAGTCCCAATCAATGGGTTGAATCCAGAGATGGTAAAACCATACTTGAGTCCTAATTAACGGGTTAAACCTCGAGAGAGTAATACCCTACTTGAACCTAAATTGCTTGTTTATTTGACACCCAATTTGCCTCGAGAGAGGTAATTAGGGAAAAGCCACTCAAACTGCCGAGAGGTATAGAGTGGGCAATTTCGTGCATTGGTTATATCATTATCCCTTCGTTAACATCCTTGCCTTAGAAATTGGAATCCGCTAAATACTCGCCTAGGTGATAGTCGTAACCCTAGTGCCTTTATCCTTATAGAAAACAACTTCAAAAACAAATTAGTAGTTAAATTTCTTTCAACGTATTATAAATCATAGTTGTAGTTTGAAAACCAACAAAATATGCGAAGTGTAATTAGAAACACAAGACACCACTAGATCATATAGACACTCACTCCAAATATTAACTCCCTGAGTATTCGATCCTGACCTATCGGGTAAAAGCTGCACCGACCCTCATCTTCCTACTCATATAGTAGTGAGGGTGAGAGTCGATCAGTCGCCACCTTGGCGCGGTCCTTACTACACACTAGAGCAGCCGATACCGCATCTGGAGCAGACCTTCCAACATGCCGACATTATTTATGGATCAGATGAAGAAGAAGCACTTGCAGCAATGAGGAACTTGTTTGTGGAGGACAATGATATGGACTGTTGTGTTATTCTCGAGGAGGAGAGGGAGGAAGGCCCTTCCATACAGGCTGTGAGCAGAGGGACGTACCTCAAGAATTGGACTGTCAGGACAACCAAAGCCCGATGAGCCTCGGGGTAGCAAGGCTAAAACGAGCATTATTCACTATTTTTCTTTACTAAATGATTTCCTTTTCGCATTCTTATTACTGCAATAAGATCTTTAAATGTTCAAAACAATTATTCAATTTATCAAAGGCATTTTAATTTTCTTATGAATCAAATATTTATTGCTATCATTTTTTTCTCACTACTTTACCTATACAACATTACTATTACTTGTCTTGACGAACCAATGACTGTGACATGCAACGAGACAACGCAACAAACGGACATTGATTCGAAGGGAGAATATATACTGGACGAGATTATTAAAGAAGTTGAGAATTTTGAGAACAGACCTAAGTCCAACCTGGAGGAAACCGAAGTTGTCAACCTGGGAGATTCCGAAAATATCAAGGAAACTCGCATCAACATTCATTTGTCACCATCAGAAAAGAAGGAATACACGAAATTCTTGAAAGAATATGTGGACATATTCGCCTGGTCGTACGATGACATGACTGGTCTGAGTACATCCATTGTGGCTCACAAACTGCCAACCAATCCGATGTGTCCACCGGTAAAACAAAATCTCAGAAAGTTCAAACCCGACATGAGTTTGAAAATCAAGGAAGAAGTTACCAAACAGATCACCGCCAAAGTTCTCAGTGTAGTCGAGTACCCGACATGGTTAGCCAACATTGTGTCAGTTCCAAAGAAGGATGGGAAGGTCAGAGTTTGTGTCGACTACCGAGATCTCAACCGGGCCAGTCCGAAAGATGACTTCCCTTTGCCAAACATACACATCCTAATTGACAATTGCACCAAGCATGAGCTACAGTCATTCATGGATTGCTTCGTTGGTTATCATCAGATCTGTATGGATGAGGAAGATGCTGAGAAAACGGCTTTCATTACGCCGTGGGGAGTATACTGCTACAAGATGATGCCATTCGGCCTGAAGAATGCAGGGGCCACATACATGAGGGCCATGGCCACTATTTTCCACGACATGATTCACAAGCAGATTGAGGTATATGTGGATGATGTTATTATCAAGTCCAAGAAAGATACTAACCACATAGAAGATCTGAGGAAGTTCTTCAACAGATTGCGAAAATACAATCTGAAGCTGAATCCCGCGAAGTGTGCATTCGGGGTTCCTGCTAGAAAACTGCTTGGGTTTATTGTCAGCCGCCGAGGGATAGAATTGGATCCGTCAAATGTTAAATCCATTCAGAAACTACCACCACCAAGGAATAAGAAAGATGTGATGATTTTCTTGGGAAGGCTTAATTACATCAGCCGATTCATAACACAGTCTACAACTATATGTGAGCCGATCTTCAAGATGCTGAAAAAGGATGTCGCGACCAAATGGACCGATGATTGTCAAAAAGCCTTCGACAGAATTAAAGAGTACTTGTCAACACCGCCAGTCCTGGTACCGCCTGATCCAGGTAGACCTTTACTACTTTACCTCGCAGTATTAGATGGAGCTTTCGGCTGCGTCCTGGGGCGACATGACGAAATAGGGAGAAATGAACAGGCTATTTATTATCTGAGTAAGAAGTTCACTCCGTACGAGGCACGGTATACTCTACTGGAAAGTACCTGTTGTGCCTTGACCTGGGTCGCTCAGAAGCTGAGGCACTATTTATGTTCCTACACCACATATCTCATATCAAGGATGGATCCTTGAAGTACATATTTCAGAAGCCCATGCCCACTGGCATGCTAGCCTAGTGGAAAATCCTGCTGACTGAATTCGACATTATCTATGTCTCAGAAAGCGGTCAAGGGACATGCACTAGCAGCCCACCTTGCTGAAAACCCCGTGGACGGAGGATACAAACCTCTGAAAACGTATTTTCCTGATGAAGAGGTATCATTCATAGGAGAAGACATTGCAGAATCCTATGACGGTTGAAGGATGTTCTTTGATGGAGTTGCGAACTTCAAGGGAGTCGGCAATGGGGTCGTCTTAATATCAGAAACTGGTTAGCATTATCCGGTGTCTTCCAAACTCATATTCCCCTGCACCAACAATATGGCGGAATATGAAGCCTGCATCTTAGGGCTCAACATGGCCATTGACATGAGCGCCCAGGAGCTATTAGTGATTAGTGACTCAAATTTGCTGGTACATCAGGTACAAGGAGAATGGGCTACCAAGAATTCCAAGATACTGCCATACCTGCACCACATGCAGGAATTGAGAAAAAGGTTCACGAAGATAGAATTTCAGCACGTCCCCAGAATCCAGAACGAGTTCGCCGATGCATTTGCCACTCTGTCCTCTATGATTCAGCATCCAGACAAGAATTTCATTGATCCCATACCAGTGAAGATCCCCAACCGGCCAGCATATTGTGCCCATGTTGAAGAAGAAGCAGACGGAAAACCTTGGTTTCATGACATCAAGGAATATTTGTCAAAAGGAGAGTACCCAGGGCTCACAAATCATACTCAGAAATGCAGACTTCGGAGATTGTCCAACAACTGCTTTCATAGAGGGGGAATCCTATATAGGAGGACTCCCGACTTGAGGTTATTAAGATGTGTCGACGCAAAGGAAACATCCAAGCTACTAGAGGAAATTCATGTTGGGACATGCGGTTCACATATGAACGGTTTTGTCTTAGCAAAGAAGATACTCAGGGCTGGTTACTTTTGGATGACTATGGAAATAGATTTCATCCAGTATGTCCGGAAATTCCACCGCTGTCAGATTCATGCAGACATGATAAAGGTACCTCCAAACGAGCTTAATGCAACAAGCTCACCATGGTCGTTCTCCGCCTAGGGCATGGACGTTATTGGACCAATCGAGCCTGCCGCCTCCAACAGACGCATGTTCATTCTGGTAGCCATTGATTACTTCACTAAATGGGTCGAAGCAGCATCCTACAAGGAAGTAACTAAGAAAGTCGTGGAAGACTTCGTCCGCGACCGCATTGTTTGTCGATTCGGAATTTCAGAGTCAATCATCACCGACAATGGTTCCAATCTCAAAAGTGACTTGATGAAAACTATGTGCGAGACTTTCAGAATCAAACACAAGAATTCCACAGCCTACCGACCTCAGATGAATGGTGCTGTAGAGGCCGCCAATAAGAACATCAAGAAGATATTGAGGAAGATGATAGAAAGGCACAAGCAATGGCATGAGAAGTTATCATTTGATCTGTTGGGATACCGCACCACAGTCCGCACATCAACCGGGGCAACTCCCTATATGCTGGTTTATGGTACAGAGGCCGTTATTCTCGCCGAAGTTGAGATTCCTTTCTTAAGGATCATACAAGAAGCTGAGCTCAGTGATGCAGAGTGGGTAAAGAACCGTTATGAGCAACTGGCCCTCATAGACGGGAAAAGGATGAATGCAGTATGTCATGGTCAACTTTATCATAATAGAATGTCCATAGCCTTCAACAAAAGAGTCAAGCCGAGACAGTTCACACCGGGGCAGCTGGTGTTGAAAAAGATCTTCCCATATCAAGATGAAGCCAAAGGGAAGTTCTCTCCCAACTGGCAAAGCCCATACATGGTTCACCGAGTACTGACAGGAGGAGCACTCATACTTGTAGAAATGGACAGAGAAGTCTGGCCGAAGCCAATCAGTTCGGATGTCGTCAAGCGCTACTATGTGTAAACTTTATGCTTTTATCAATGATGTAAATTTAACTACGCCTGACCTGATTCTCATTTAAGAGGGGATACATAGGCAGTCTTATGGGTTTGGTCACAAAGGAATAAAATTTCATTTTCCCCCGCAGTTGGAAACTGGGGCAGAATTTTGAGGAAGACCCTTAAAATTCCAAAGCAAGTTCAGCTGACCACCGCACTAGCAACAGTTAGAAGTGTTCACCCATCAAACTGGGGCAGAATTTTTAGGAGGACCCTCAAAATTCCGTAGCAGGAGAGGGTGCAATGTCTCGAACCGTGTCAGGGTCATCGGATCATCCAAAATCATTTTAAATTTATACATTATGTTATACTTTTACAAATCACGCATGAAACAAGCTTTGTTTAGCGACGCTACCCCAACGATACAGACAATATCATCAGATAAAGCCGAACAAGTCAAGCAAAGTCAGCGGGGATACAAACTAACCTTCCCCTTACAAAACTCACGATCTTTCTTTGGATGCAGGCACTAAGGTGGAAAAATCCCTAAACATATTGTCCGCCCAGGGGGACAAACATTGTTCAAAATGCGATTCTCAAAACAGTTGCACTTGCCGATATTTACCATCAACGTGAACAATGCTTCATGATCACAATGCTCTCAATGGTCATAATACCGCAATTTATTACCAGCTAAGAATCCCTACTGTTATTTTTTTTTTCTTGCATAAGGCTACCTTTTTGCCTTCCGAGACTAAACGTTGTCTCGGTCTGCGTTACATAAGGCTACCTTTCTGCCTTCCGAGACTAAACTCTGTCTCCATCTGCATAAGGCTACCATTCTGCCTTCCAACCTGCATAAGGCTACCTTTCTGCCTTCCGAGACTAAACTCTGTCTCCATCTGCATAAGGCTACCATTCTGCCTTCCAACCTGCATAAGGCTACCTTTCTGCCTTCCGAGACTAAGCTCTGTGTCCATCTACATCTGCATAAGGCTAGCTTTCTGCCTTCCAAGACTAAACGATGTCTCCATCTGAATTCGCATCTGCATAAGGCTACCATTCTTCCTTCCAACATGCATAAGGCTACCATTCTGCCTTCCAACCTGCATAAGGCTACCTTTCTGCCTTCCGATACTAAGCTCTGTCTCCATCTGCATCTGCATAAGTCTACTATTCTGCCTTCCGAGGCTAAGCTCTGCCTCCAATTTACTTTTTCCTCAAACTAAATGCTATCTCAAGCACTGTTTATTTCGCTTTTTTTCTACGGTTTAAGCTCTGCCTCCAATTAACTTTTTCCTCAAACTAAATTCTATCTCAAGCACTGTTTATTTCGCTTTTTTTTCTTCGGGCTAAGATCTGCCCTTCAATACTTAAGACTAAGCTCTGTCAGCATCATACTACTACATTCTTCATGGGCTAAAATATCGCCAACTTATCCAAAGGCGTCATCGTTCGGAGGCACCATCTTCATAGCCCGAGAACACCATGTCATAGCCCGAGGATCTCTCTCAATTTTGCATATCATTATTCAAAGGCATCATGGTTCGGAGGCACCATCCTCATGGCCCGAGAACATCATTTCATGGCCTGCGAATCCTGCATAAAGCAATGGCCCAGGACATCATAGTCTGAGGACGTCATCCTTAATCGTCCAAAGACGACATTCATGGTCCGACGGGAATTTGCATCATGTTAAAATTATGCAATATATGCTTGTTTTGTTTATTTGCAGGTAATCCGGCAAGCAACGATCATCCTGGCAGGAGCGGTCCCGCTCTAGTTCTCCTAACCATCCCTGTAAGCCGTTTGTTCACCCAACTCCATACATTGCGTCCGTTCTTGTAAAACTTCATCGGTATACTTCGCCAATGGCTCCTGAACTACATACGTCATGATTCCTATAAATCCAGGGATATGTAGGCAACTCAGAAACCAGGGTGCGACCTAAATCTCTTTAAACCATTTCGCTCGGTCAAAATTGTCCATCATATCTTTACCTGACAACTCTTTCATCCTTCCCGGATAAAGAGGGGCAGCTGTTGATACCCAAAATCACTTTTTTATAATAACTGGTATTTTCCATAATTTTCCACATTATTATCAATTTATTTTCTAATTTATTCAATACTTTATATCCCATAATTATTTATAAATTGCATTATAAATAATTTCAAAATATTTTGTGGGTCAATATATCATTGTTAATCCTATTAGGATTTAATTATTTCACAAATTAGCCAATTTGGCATTATTTGGCTATAATCACAACAATTTTGCAATTATAGCCCAATTGTACATTTTACACCACTTTAATTCAAAATTAGTCATTTATATTTTAAATATTAGTTAATTACTTTAATTTCACCTATTTAGCATCAATTTCATTTTTATGTAATTATTAGCTATTTTTATTAATTATTTATCTATTTAATTCGGTATTTAACAGTTAACCCTTTCTTATTTAATATCTAGCCTAATTTTATTTAACCCCAAACCCAATTGAAACCAGCCCAAATTACATAACCCAATACCCAAGCCCAACCTAAATCTACCCGGCCTAATCCAGATCTAATTCTGATCGTTGATCAAAATTGATCAACGGTCCAGATACACCCTTTCCTTAATTAACCTAGGTGACTACCCCCTCCCCCCCCCCCCCTTCGTCTCTCATTTCACTCCCCTCACACTCATCTCTCTACTCTCTCTCGATCTCCAAGTTCTCTCTAGAACCTTCCCGTCTCTTCATCTCCGATGGACACTGTCCACTCCGGTCACTTCCCCCCGCCGGAAACCATGGCCTCTCATCATCTCTTGGTCTTTGCTTCATCCCGTGCTGGTCTAATGATACCCTGAGGCCCTCAGTTGAACCTGGAGCGGTTCAGCTCCTCCCATGGTCCCTCTTGCCATTTTTCGACCATCTCCGTCCGTCCGAGTAAGATCCATGACTTTTCCGGCTAAAGCCGGTGACATATTTAAGGTTTCTTGTTTTCTCTGGGTTCTCTGAAACCCTAACACCTAAGATTTTCCGATTTTTACTTTAGATCTGTTTTAGATCTATGCATGCTATGAGTTCATTGTTGTTTTCCCCAAAGATTCTTCGATTTTTCCTAAAATAGCTCTTCGTTTTCAAACTAGGGTTTCATGATCCCTTTTTAAAAATGATTTTTTCTATTACCTTTAGTATTATCCTAAGGTTTCTACTATGTTTTAATGGCTTATTTTAAGCTTCTCCTCTATCCGAGTTACTATGTTGAAAACCCTAATTTTCTTGAGGTTCTGAGTTTGTCTCTGGTATTGTGTTCAATTAATCTGTATATTCCTTATGAATGTTCTACGATTATGTGATTTTGCCCTATGTTTTCCTGCCTATTATGTGATTCTACTCTGTTTTGTTCATCATTATTGCTGATACCTCACTTCTCCTACTTGTATTAACATCTACTCCATATAATTAGGCCATGCTCTATGTGAATCCTTGACTTATGTGATTTTTACCCCATGTTGCTTGTTAGGGTTTCTGGCTGCTATTACTCATGTTTACTCTGTGATTCTACTTTATTTAGTTCATCGATACCTCTGAATCTTTACTTTTCCCTGCTTGTATTATGCTTATTCAGTGATTCATGTCATGCTCTGTGTAAACCCCTAATTCCGTATGATTTTACCCTAGTTTAATTACTAGGGTTTCTGATTCTCTCTCATTGTGTGTTTACTCCGTATAATCCGTGTTGATTCCTAAATTAGTCCTACTCCTATCTGAATCCCTAATTTCCAGTGATTGATTTCCTTTAATTGATTTCCTGTGATAGTATCTTTACTAATTTCTGACCTTTAGTTATTTCTTGCCTTTAGTTATTTCTTGCCTTATTACATGATTGATTTTACTCTCAATTGATTCTCACAATATTTCCTTGATTGAAACCTTATGAACCTGACCCCAATTTCCTACTCTGTGTTTACTATATTAGAAATCTTTCCTTATTTGTTATACACGATTCCTTTCCTTACTTGCTACCTATTCTGATCGTTTGAGACTTAACTCCCTTAATTAAGGGAATACTGGTACTGATTTTACAACTAATTGATTCTTTGAGTTCCATAATTACCGGGCAATCTAATTATTACCTTATTTTCACCTAGTTTCAAACTATATATATACTCTATTCATGCATTGACAAAGACACACACAGACACGAACTATTTGTGCAAATCTCTCTCTCACAACTAAACTTGCTCTCTCTCTCTCTCTCTCTCTCTCTCTCTTCTGTGCTACTTGCTACGGATATGAGTTAGCGGACTGCAAGCCAAGGCTAACTATTGTTCATCTCCTATATTCTGCTTTTTGTGTTACTACTTTCTTCACTCACTGGTGCTCTATGTGTCCCCAATCCCTAATACCCATGTGTGAAGTTTGGGTGCTGAACCTGTCTTGACTCTTTGTGTCGTGCTGAACATGTTTTTGGTTCTTAGTTTGGTCTTCTGTTTGTTGATTACCCTACTCTTCTCAAATATGTTTTATTAAGACAACTTTATCCTAGTTTTGCAAAGACTATTTCAAGTAAGTCTCTCTCTCTTTTCCAAAACTGTTTCCTGCTTACCCTTTTCCAAAATTGTTTTCTTACTTAAACTCCTAAAAACTATGTCGAGCACTCTCACTTACTCTTAGACCACTAGGTTCTGCCCCTTTTGTGTGAGCATTGCTTTGGGACCCTTGAGCTCCCTATGAACTTTGACACACAAGAGCTGGCCTTTCCACACTGCACTTACTCTATCTTGGCTATGAAGTCTGGGTGTGAGCACTGCCCGGGATCCCTTGAGGGCCTTAGGGAACTCTGACACGCCCGGATTATGATAAGGTTGTGAAATAATACATGGCATTGAGGACCTCGAAACTTGGGCCTATTATGAAGGCTCCCTATAGTTAACTTCTTATGCTTCTTATTTTGGTTATGTAATTCATATTCAGAGGCTTGTAATAGTTTGTAAAAACAATTCTGGGGTTGGATAGTGAAAATGGGTGGGGATATGCATGCCGTAGTATAAAGAAGGGTAGAAATCATGTTTCTAGTCTTACTTTTCTCTATGCGCAATAGTAACATGTTTAGGTATAACATGCTAAGTATGCCATGCATTTAGATATCATGTTACTTAGGTTCATATACCTGCTCTCTTTCAGCATGTCATCATTCATTGCCCTCACTTAGAAACCTTGTTTATAAGATAACAATGGCAACAAAACTATTATGTGATTATGTTCATATCAACGTGTTCTAGAAAATATAATTTAGAAATCCTGCATTAGGATAAACGTGTTAACAAAAGTGCAATCATGTCTTACCATGCCTACGCACTTAGAGATCCTGTTTTTTAAGGTAAACACATTAAACAATTATCACCTATGATGTTCCTGAAGTTGTTCATGATGTTGTGATTCTATATGCATTTAGAAATCCATGTTTAAGTTAGAAATGCATCATGTTGCATTAGACCTCATGCTATAGGATCATACTCATTTACTATACTTAGTCTAAACACAAGTGAAAAACCTCATGTTCTACAAACTGACAAAATTAGTCTATCTGCAACACCTAGAACTGCCTGTTACTAGGTATACGACCTGAAACTGTTATCGACTATGAATACTGCTATACGCCTAGGCAAGCCTTAGGTAATCAACTATAAGAAATAAAAACCAGAATTGTCTTTGTGATTATGTTTAACTATCAGCCTATTAAAATCAGTAGGCAAGCTTGATTAGGACTTCCTCTCTGAGTTATGTAATAAAATCTGACTTTGCTATTGTCACTTAGACACCATGCCTAGGATCTGAATCTGGACCTTAATTGTGTATAAGACATGTTGTTTATGTGTATTGTGTGTGGAGGAATACTTGAGCCTTTATATGTTTTCCATGTGTTTCCTCTATCTCCAGTCCTACTTGTTTATTATATGTCGCCTTAGCATTTTCACCTTTAAAAACCTGAGGGTCTGCCTAGCACCTCCCTTATAGGATAGAAGTCCCAAAATCCTCCAGGACTGATAGGAAAGGTACGGGTAATAGCATGCAATAGAGTTCGCGACTAACACGCACTTTAGTTACCTTCACAGGGTGGGAGAGGGTAGATATGGACATGATGACCGGTGCGCTAATTCCACGTGTAACCCCTCTTTGAGAAGTGTCATACCGGGTATTGCATTGATGTGATCCATATTATAAACAAACCTAGGACATCCCTTTACTCTTCATAAAGTGCGCATAGATTGCAATTCTCTTAAAAAGCTAGTTCCTCATCAACTGTCTTTTCAAAACATCTGTGCTTAGACTTAAATCCCCTATTATTTTAGCCTTACTTGATTATTTACTAAACTGTACAAATTCACAAAAGTTGTTTGGCCAGGAACCACACTTGTGGATCCTGAGGGGTGCCTAACACCTTTCCCTTAGGATAATTTCGAGCCCTTACGCTGTCTCTAGTTATCAACGTAGTTATAAGTGAACCCCTTTGGTGCCCTAACGCACCTCAAAATCGTTAAGTGGCAACTCTTCAAAACACAAAACCCATTTCCCAAAAGGAACGAGTTGTCTCAACCAAATGTCATAAACCCCGGACTCCGCGAGGAAAAGGGGGGCGTGACAGTATTCCGGGAGATCCCCCAGCATTGCATATTTATTTTTGGACTATAGACATATTTCGGGATATCCCTTTGCACTCCATAATTAATTGGGGACTACGGGACGGTATCCCGGTTGATTCCCTGTTGTGTTTCCTTGTGCTGAGCCGAGGGCTCCCTTGACTGTTAATTTTTTGAACTTCTTTAATTGTTTTACTGTAGAATATATTTATATCTCTTACTGCTTAATTCATTATATTTACACCGGTAGGGCCCTCACTCGAGCTCGTCACACTCGACCGAGGTTAGGCTTGGCACTTACTAGGTACCATTGTGGTGTACCCATGCTCTTTTCTGCACATGTTTTTTGTGTGTAGATCCAGGTACGAGCTTTTAGCCTCGGCTTTAGTGGGCGCTTACTGATTTGGGAGACTTCAAGGTACCTCTGAGATTTTAAATTGTTGGAGGGTATTTTTGTAAACAGATAATTTTAAAAAAATATATATAAGGCATGTTATTTTTAATATACTAAATAAATCAGTCGATAAGAAATCCCGACATAACTAATAAATTCCATCATTATTAATACACCTTATCTAGTATTATTCGTATATTCCCTACCAAACTGTAACGACCCGGCCGATCATTTTTAGAGTTAGAGCCTCGATCCCCTAATAACTACTTTCCCCTTATCTATTTTGTATTTTGGAATTTTCCGGGAGTATTGGTTGTGAGTTCGGAGTGTTTTGGGACACTTGGACCCTATATGAGAGCCTAAGTCTTAGAATTTAGACCATAGTCGAAAATATGTGAAGACGGATTCGGAATGGAATTCCATCATTTCCGTTAGCTCCGTTGGGTGGTTTTGGGCTTAGGAGCGTGCCCGAAATTTGTTTTGGAGGTCCCTAGCTCATTTAGGCTTGTATTGGTGAAAGTCGAAATTTTGGAGTTTTGGACCGGTAATGCAATTTTTTATATCGGGATCAGAATCCGATTCCAAAAGTTTGAGTAGGTTCTTAGTGTTGAATATGACATGTGTGCAAAACTTGGAGTCAATCGGATGTAGTTTGGTCGGTTTCGGCATCGGTTGTAGAATTGTGAAGTTTCAAGTTCTAGAAATTTGGATTTGAGGGTGATTCATAATTTTAGCGCCGTTTGATGATATTTGAGGGCTCGAATAAGTTCGTATGGTGTTTTAGGGTTGTTTTGGTATGTTGGTTGAGGTCTAGGGGGCCTCGGGTGTGTTTCAGATGCTCAACGGGTCATTTTTTGACTTAAGAAGTGGCTAGTTTTAGCTGATGTCCTTTATCGCGATCGCATGAGAAGGTTCGCGATTGCGTAGAGAAATTGAGCGGCCAGTTGGGTTAACTCTCCGCGTTCGTAAAGAATGGGACGCGATCACGTAAGTAAGTCAAGTCATGCATCGCGAACGTGTGGGACAGGCCGCATTCGTGAAGAAGAAATAAGGCGGCAAAGGGGAGCTGTGTGTTACCCTTCGCGATCGCGTGAGGTCAATCTCGATCACGTAGGTCTGTGAATCCAATGCATCGCGTTCACGTGGGGAACGACACGTTCGCGTAGAGCAAAAATCATGAGGCAGCGAAGTTGTTCTTCGCGATTGCGAGGGTATTTTCGCGATCGCGATTAAGGAAATATCAGGGGAGATTTAAAGTTCAAAATCGAGGGTTTTTGGTTCATAACTCGGAAATTGATTGGGAGCTCGGACGAAGGCGAATTTCGAGATATTTTTGGAGGAAGTTTTTGGGTAATGATTTCTAACTCCTTTATGATTAATTACCACCAATCTATGCTTAATTTTATCATCTAAATTCGGATTTGGGGTGAAAATTGGGAAAATTTTGAGAAAAGATCTTAGGCCAAATTTTGGGATTTGGTATCGAATTTTGGGATTTTGATCAAGAGACGTGGGCCCGGGGAGTCTTTTTTGGTGTTTTCCCTATTTTAATGCTTTAGCTTCGAATTCATTAGCTAAATTAGTTACTTGTAGTTATATTTACATTATACAAATTGTTTGATTAGATTTTGGCCATTCAGAGTTGGATACTCATGGCAAGAGAGCGGTTTCGGATTCATTTGAGTGGTTCGAGGTAAGTGGCTTGCCTAACCTTGTGTGGGGGAACTTCCCCTTAAGATGTTTGGTATTGTTTGATGTGTGAGCGCCGTGTACGTGAGGTGACGAGTACATACACGGGCTATCGTTGCAAATATACCTTTTTTCTTCTAAATCATTAACTACTTTCCTTTTTTTGAACTGCACTACTATGTTTAATTATCTAGTTTAGATTAGTAAAGCATGCCTACGTGTTTTGACTGTCTACTTGAATTTCTGTGCAGCATGTTTAGGTAGATTCCTATTTTCCTTGGTTGTGTTTAGTCTAAACTGTACCTTTCAGTGTTGTAACTGTCATGTCATTTTGAGCTGCATATTTACTTTGGGACTACAGACGTATTCCGGGAGATCCCCTTATCTTGCATATTTACTTTGGGACTACGGACGTATTCCAGGAGATCCCCCATCACTTCATACTTACTTTTGGACTACGGACATATTCCGGAAGATCCTCCAGCACTGCATATTTATTTTGGGACTACGGACGTATTCCGGGAGATCCCCTTATACCGCATAACTAATTCAGGACTGCGGGATGGTATCCCGTTAGATTCCCTGTTGTGTTTCCTTGTTCTGAGCCGAGGGCTCCCTTGACTATTAATTTTGTGAACTTCTTTAACTATTTTACTTTAGAATATATTTATATCTATTACTGCTTAATTCATTATATTTACACCGTAGGGCCCTAACCCGACCTTGTCACTACTCGACCGAGGTTCGGCTTGGCACTTACTGGGTACCATTGTGGTGTACTCATGCCCTTTCTGCACATGTTTTTCGTGTGCATATCTAGGTACGAGCTTTCAGCCTCGGATTTAGTGCGCGCTTGCTGATTTAGGAGACTTCAAGGTACTTCTGCTCGCGTCCGCAGACCTCGGAATCCCCTTCCATTCCCCCGCGTAGAGATTTTCTTTTGTTTTTCTTCAGATATATTTTATAGATTTATGTAGACTTATAGAATCTTGTGATAGAGACATTCCACATTTTGGGAGTATTTTATTGTATATGACGAGTGGCACTATCTTTGCTTATTAAATCATATTGTTTAGCTTTCATTGTTATGTTTTATTTCATTCTTCCCGCAATAATATGCTTACCTAGTCGTAGAGACTATGTGCCATCACGTCACCTTTCGGAGGGATAAAATGGGTCATGACAAGTTGGTATCAGAGCTATAGGCTCATAGGAGTCATGAGTCACAAGTCGGTTTATTAGAGTCACGCGGATCGGTGCGGGAACGTTCGCACTTATCTTCGGGAGGCCATGTAACTGTTAAGAAAAATCATACTTCTTTGATTTCCTTGTCGTACGAGTTATTGACATCAAAATTCTAAATTTTCTATTCTATTCTTTCTCACAGATGGTGAGGACCCGTACCGGGAGGACCGACGATCCGACACCCTAGCCCCCTGCTAGAGCCGCCAGAGGTCGGAGTCGGGGTAGAGGACGACCATGCAGTGCATTCCGAGCACCTGCGAGAGCTGCGACAAAGGAGCCCTCAGCATCTCCAGCTGGAGGACCGGCACCATAGATTCCTATTGCTAGTCCAGCCCTCTAAGAGACTTCAGTTCAGTTCATGAGCATGTTCAACACTTTAGCTCATGCTGGACTACTTCTGATAGCTCTCGCTACATCTCAGGCCGGGGGAGGGGCACAGACTCCCGCATCATGCACTCCTGAGCAGAGGGTCCAGGTTGATCAGGCCCAGAGTTTATTCCTATTCCCCCAGTGGCTCCGGTTCAGCATGAGACCAAGGTAGTTGCTTTTGAGGCAGAGAACCACAGACTTGAGAGGTACAAGAAGTACCACCCACCTACTTTCAACGGACTAGCTTCATATAATGCTCTGGGTTTTCATGAGGAGTGTTAACGTATTCTCCACACTATGGGCATTGTGGAGACGAGTGGGGTTTCCTTAACCGCTTTCCAGCTGAGGGGAGCGGCATATAAATGTAGCATGCCTATGAGTTGAGTAGTCCGGATGAGGCAGCCTCACTCACTTGGACTCAGTTTTCAGAGATGTTCTTGCGTGAGTATGTCCCTCAGAGCCTCAGGGACGCTTGGCGCACAGAGTTTGAGCAGTTACGCCAGGAGTGCTATGACTGTGTCGGAGTGTGCGGTCCGTTTTAGTGAGCTAGCTCGACATGCACCGACTTTGGTTGCCACAGTCAGAGAGAGGGTTCGTCGCTTCATTGAGGGACTCCACCCCAGTATTCAGACCAGTATGGCCAAGGAGATGGATATCACTTAGCAGCAGGCAGTGAGTATTGCCAGGAGAGTTGAAGGCATGTTTGCCCGAGATAGAGAGGAGAGAGAGGACAAAAGGTCTCGAGAGACTGGTCATTACTCAGGAGCTCGTGCACCAGCAGCACGCCATGGTATGGGTTTTGTGAGTCGCCCGGTTCATTCAGCTCTTCCGGTAGCCAGCGGTGTTCCAGCTCCTCCTAGACCTCAGGAGCCTTATTATGCACCGCCAGTATCTAGTGTGCCTCCTACTTGAGGTGCTATTATCGTCCAGTCCAGCATGCCAGGTCCGATTCAGTCTCAGCCGTTGCGTCCTCCTAGGGGTTGTTTTGAGTGTGGTGACACTCGTCAAATGGTTAGAGATTGCCCCAGAGCTAGGAGGGGTGCGCCTTCACACACTTATCAGCCCCCACGTGCTCCATCGGGTCCTCTGGCCATTCTTCCAGCCCCAGCTTCCGCTCCACCTTCTCAGACAGCTCAAGGCGGAGGTCGGAGAGGTCGAGGTTGCCCTAGAGGGGGAGGCCAGTCCAGGTACTATGCCCTTCCAGCCCGTTCAGAGGCCGTCACTTCAGATTCAGTCATCACGGGTATTGTCCCTGTCTGTCATGGGGATGCATCAATATTATTTTACCCAGACTCTACATATTCATATGTGCCTTCTCATTTTGCTCCACATTTGGGGGTATGTCAGGATTCTTTGAGTTCCCCTATTTATGTATCTACTATTGTGGGAGATTCTCTTGTTGTGGACCGCGTATATCGATTGTGTTTGATCGCTCTTAGTGGTCTTGATACCAGAGCCGATTTGTTATTACTCAGTATAGTAGATTTTGATGTTATCTTGGGCATGGACTGGTTGTCGCCCCATTATGCTATTCTTGATTGTCACACTAAGACCGTGACGCTAGCTATCCTTTGATTACCACGATTAGAGTGGAGAGGTACCTTAGAGTATACTCTTTGTAGGGTCATTTCATTTCTTAAGGCTCAACGAATGGTTGAGAAGGGGTGTGATACGTATTTGGCCTATGTGAGAGATGTCAGTATTGATACCCCTACAGTAAAGTCCGTTCCAGTAGCGAGGGATTTCCCGGATGTGTTTCCAACTGATCTTCCGGGCATGCCACCCGATAGAGATATTAATTTTGGCATTTATTTGTTGCCATGCACTCAGACCATATCTATTCCTCCTTACTATATGGATCCTCCTAAGTTGAAGGAGCAGTTGCAGGAGTTTCTTGGTAAGGGTTTCATCAGGCCCAGTGTATCACCTAGGGGTGCTCCGGTCTTATTTGTGAAGAAAAAGGATGATTCTATGCGTATGTGTATTGACTATCAACAGTTGAACAAGGTTACAGGGAAGAACATGTATCCCTTGCCTCGAGCTGATGATTTATTTGATCAGTTACAGGGTGCCAGGGTGTTTTCCAAGATTAACTCGCGTTCTGGCTATCATCAGTTGAAGATTGGGGAGCCGAATATCCCGAATACTGCTTTCAGGACCAGATATGGTCATTATTAGTTTCTTGTCATGTCATTTGGGCTGACCAATGCCCCAGCAGCCTTTATGTATTTGATGCACAACGTGTTTCAGCCTTATCTTGATTCTTTCATCATTGTATTTATTGACAACATTCTAGTATATTCCCGTTCTCTGGAGGATCATGAGCAACACCTGAGGACCGTGCTTCAGACTTTGAAGGAAAAGAGGTTATATGCAAAATTTTCTAAGTGTGAATTATGGCTTGATTCAGTGGCATTCTTGGGTCACGTAGTGTCTTTTGATGAGATCAAGGTAGATTCGAAGAAGGTGGAGGCAGTGTAGAGTTGGCCTAGACCATCATCACCTATGGATATTCACAGCTTCCTTGGTTTGGCGGGATACTACCATCACTTTGTAGAGGGGTTTTCATCTACTACAACACCTATGACCAGGCTGACCCAGAAGGGTGCTCCGTTCAGGTGGACCGAGGAGTGTGAGGAGAGCTTTCAGAATCTCAAGACAACTTTGACTACAACTCTAATATTAGTGTTGCCTACAGGTTCGGGCTATTACACTGTCTATTGTGATGCCTCGAGGATTGGTCTTGGAGAGGTATTGATGCAGGACGGTAGGGTGATTACCTACACGTCTAGACAGTTGAAGGTGCATGAGAAGAATTATCCTGTCCATGATCTCGAGTTAGCAGATATTGTTCACTCCCTGAAGATCTGACGTCATTAATTGTACGGTGTTCCTTGTGAGATCTACACAGATCATCAGAGTTTGCAACACCTGTTCAAGAAAAAGGACCTTAATTTGCGTCAGCGGAGGTGGTTGGAGCTACTTAAGGACTATGATATCATTATATTGTACCACTGGGGAAGGTCAATGTGGTGGCCGACGCCTTGAGTCGTCGGGCGGAGAGTTTGGGGAGTTTGACATATCTTCTGACAGCACAATCCCTTAGCACTGGATGTTCAGGCCATAGCCAGTCATTTCGTGAGGTTGGATATTTCAAAACCTAGACGAGTATTGGCTTGTGTGGTTGCTCGGTCTTCTCGTTATGACCATATCAGGGAGCGACAGTATGATGATCCCCATGTTCTAGTCCTTCAGGACAAGGTTCGGCGAGGTGATGCTAGAGATATGACTATTGGTGATGATGATGATGATGATGATGTAGGGCCGTATATGTGTGCCCAATGTAGATGGGATTCGAGGGTTGATTCTTGAGGAGGCCCACAACTCACGGTATTCCATCCACCCGGGTGCCGCGAAGATGTACAAGGATTTGAGACAGCACTATTAGTGGAAGAGGATGAAGAAGGACATAGTTGAGTTTGTGGCCAAGTGTCTCTACTGTCAGCAGGTTAAATATGCGCATCAGAGACCAGGTGTCTTGGTTTAGAGGTTAGAGATCCCAGAGTGGAAGTGGGAGCAGATCACCCTGGAATTTGTAGTTGGACTTCCACGAACTTTGAGAAAGTTCGATGCTATTTGGGTGATCGTGGATCAGCTGACCAAGTTAGATCATTTTATCCAGTGTTGACTACGTACTCTTCAAAGAGATTGGATGAGATTTATATCAGGGAGATTGTCCGCCTTCATGGTATCCCAGTATCCATCATTTCAGACAGAGGTACACAGTTCACATCACGGTTATGGAGAGTCATACAACAGGATTTGGGTACTACGGTGGAGCTGAGCACAACCTTTCATCCTCAGACGAATAGACATTCTGAGCGCACGATTCGGATTCTTTAGGATAAGCTCCATGCTTGTGTGATGGAGTTCGGAGGGTCATGGGACCAATTCTAGCCACTTGCAGAGTTTGCCTACAATAATAGTTACCAATCCAACATTCAGATGGAATCGTAAAAGGCTTTGTATGGTAGGCGGTTCCGGTCCCCAGTAGGTTGGTTTAAGCCGGGCAAGTCCCAATTGTTGGGTACATATTTGGTCAAGGATGCCCTGGATAAGGTGAAAGTGATTCAGGATAGACTTCGCACAGCCCAATCTAGACAGAAGAGTTATGCGGATCAGAAGGTTCGTGATTTGGCATTTATGGTTGGAGAGCGGGTCTTGCTTCGGATATTGCCTATGAAGGGCGTCATGAGATTCGGTAAGAAGGGCAAGCTGATCCCAAGGTACATTGGTCCTTTTGAAGTATTACGCCATGTTGGGGAGATTGCTTATGAGCTTGCATTACCTCCCAACCTAGCAGGGGTTCATCCGGTGTTCCACGTTTCTATGCTCCGAAAGTATCACAGCGACCCGACTCATGTATTGGATTTTAGCTAAGTCCAGTTGGGAAAGGATCTATCTTATGTTGGAGCCAGTAGCTATTTTGGACATGCAGGTTAGAAAGCTCAAGTCAAAGAACATTGCTTGA
Organism: Nicotiana undulata; assembly: GCA_005239495.1. Classification (NCBI taxonomy): domain Eukaryota; kingdom Viridiplantae; phylum Streptophyta; class Magnoliopsida; order Solanales; family Solanaceae; genus Nicotiana; species Nicotiana undulata. The sequence continues at coordinate 10,964 of ML264830.1, read as the reverse complement.
GTAAAGGTCCAATGGATGGGCTAACCGGTCGAGGAGGCGACTTGGAAAACCGAGCAGGATATGCGCATCCGTTACCCTCATCTTTTCACGGCTTCAGGTATGTCTTTATACTCGTTCGAGGACGAATGATTGCTTTAAGAGAGGGAGAATGTAACGACCCAATCGATCATTTTGAGAGTTAGAGCCCCAATCCCTTAATAACTGTTTTCCCCATATCTATTTCTGCTTTTGGGATTTGCCGAGAGGATTGGTTGTGAGTTTCGGAGTGTTTTGGGACACTTAGTCCCTAAATGAGAGCTTAAGTCTTAGAATTTGGACCATAGCCAGAACTGTATGAAGACGGTTCTGGAGTGGAATTTTGTCGATTCCGTTAGCTCTGTTGGGTGATTTTGGGCTTAGGAGCACTTCCGTAATGTGTTTTGGAGGTCTGTAACTCATTTAGGCTTGAATTAGCGAAAGTTGAAATTTTGGAGTTTTGGATCAGTAGTGGAATTTTTTATATCGGGGTCAGAATCTGATTCCGGAAGTTTGAGTAGGTCTGTAGTATAGAATATGACGTGTGTGCAAACTTTGGTGTCAATCGTCATAGTTTGGTCGGTTTCGGCATCTGCTGTAGAATTGTGAAGTTTCAAGTTCTAAAAATTTGGATTTGAGGGCGATTCGTGATTTTAGCGTCGTTTGATGCGATTTGAGGGATCGACTAAGTTCGTATGGTGTTTTAGGGTTGGTTTGTATGTTTGGTTGAGGTCTCGTGGGCCTCGGGTGTGTTTCGGATGCTCAACAGGTCATTTTTGACTAAAGAAGTGGCTGGTTTTAGCTGGTGTTCTGCAGCTGGTGTCCTTCATCACGATCGCGTGAGAAGGTTCGCGATTGCGTAGAGCAATTGAGCGGCAAGTTGGGTTAACTCTTCACGTTCGCAAATAATAGGGCGCGACCGCGTAAGTTAGTCAAGTCATGCATCGCGAACGCATGGGCCAGGCCGCGTTCGCGAAGAAGAAATAAGGCGGCAAAAGGGAGGTGTGTGTTACCCTTCGCGATCGCGTGGGGAGTGACGCGTTCGCGTAGAGAAAAAATCATGAGGCAGTGAAGTTATTCTTCGCAATCGTGAGGGTGTTTTCGTGATCGTGATTAAGGAAATATCAGGGCAGATTTAAAGTTCAAAATCGAGAGTTTTTGGTTCATAACTCGAAAATTGATTGGGAGCTCAGAAAAAGGCGAATTTGGAGATATTATTGGAGGAAGTTTTTGGGTAATGATTTCTAACTCCTTTATGATTAATTTCCACTAATCTATGCTTAATTTTATCATCTAAATTCGGATTTGGGGTGAAAATTGGGAAGAATTTGAGAAAAGTTCTTAGGCCGAATTTTGGGATATTGATCAAGAATTTTGTATCAGATTTGAGTAAATTTGGTATGGTTAGACTCGTGAATGGATTGGTGTTCATAATTTGTGATTTTTACCCGATTCCGGGACGTGAGCCTGGGGATTCTTTTTTTGGCATTTTTCCTATTTTAATGTTTTAGCTTCGAATTCATTAGCTGAATTAGTTACTTGTAGTTATATTTACATTATACAATTGGTTTGATTAGATTTGGTCCATTAAAAGTTGGATACTCGTGGCAAGAGAGCGGTTTCATATTGATTTGAGTGGTTCGAGGTAAGTGGCTTGCTTAACCTTGTGTGGGGAACTTCCCCTTAGGATGTTTGGTATTGTTTGATGTGTGAGCGTCGTGTACGTGAGGCGGCGAGTATGTACACGAGCTATCGTTGCAAAAATCACTTTTTCCTTCTAAATCATAAACTGCTTTCCTTTGTTTGAACTGCACTACTATGTTTAATTATCTAGTTTAGATTAAGAAAGCATGCTTACGTGTTTTGACTGTCTACTTGAATTTCTGTGCAACATGTTTAGGTAGATTCCTATTTCCTTAGTTGCGTTTAGACTAAACTGTACATTTTGGTGTTGTAACTGTCATGTCATTTTGAGCTGCATATTTACTTTGGGACTACGGACGTATTCTGGGAGATTCCCATGTCTTGCATATTTACTTTGGGACTACGGACTTATTCCGGAAGATCCCGCAGCACTGCATACTTACTTTGGGACTACAGACGTATTCCGGGAGATCTCCCAGCAATGCATATTTATTTTGGGACTACGGACGTATTCCGGGAGATCCCCCTTGTACTGCATAATTAGCTCGGGACTACGGCACGGTATCCCCGTTGATTACCTGTTGTGTTTTCTTGTTCTGAGCCGAGGGCTCCCTTGACTGTTAATTATGTGAACTTCTTTAACTGTTTTACTGTAGAATATATTTATATCTCTTACAGCTTAATTCATTATATTTACACGAGTAGGGCCTTGAGTCGATCTCGTCACTACTCGACCGAGGTTAGGCTTGGCACTTACTGGGTACCATTGTGGTGTACTCATGCCCTTTCTTGCGCATGATTTTCGTGTGCAGATCCAGGTACGAGCTTTCAGCCTCGGATTTAGTGCGCGCTTGCTGATTTAGGAGACTTCAAGGTACTTCTGCTCGCGCCCGCAGACCTGGGAGTCCCCTTTCATTCCCCCCTCCCCCCAAGAGATTTTCTTTTGTTTTTCTTCAGATATTTTGTATAGAGCTATATAGACTTATAGAAACTTGTGATTAGCGACATTCAGGGTTTTGGGAGTATTGTATTGTATACGCCGAGTGGCACTATCGTTGCTTATTAAATCATATTGTTTAGCTTCATTGTTATGTTTTCTTTCATTCTTTCCGCAATAATAGGCTTACCTAGTCGTAGAGACTATGTGCCGTCACGTCACCTTTCGGAGGGATAAAATGGGACGTGACACAAACTGCCCTTAATTGTATTGAGTTTGAAAAGAGACATGTTCACAAGTATAAGCGTCACACATACATTAAAATGTCAAAATTAAGTATACTTAGGACGATTGACGTAGAAATATACCTGACTAAACTGTATTTCTCCTTTTTCTCTTTTGCCATACTTGCATTTTTATACCTCCTCAATACTCGAGGTTTAGGAAAGGGAAATGGGTCAAATTTGCGTTTTCACTATGCTTAAAGAATCATATTTATACTCCATTATACTGCATAGAAAATATCCTTAACGTTACACAAATGAATCAAACAAACCCCTCATTCATTAGGACCGCCAAGATGGACGCCCAATCCCATAGGACATTGACATTTTTGTGAAGTGGCAACACAGGACCTGCCACCTCCCTACATTTCCTTTTTAATCAGAAAAGTATTTTTGCAAAGTTCAATTCCAGCCATGCTTTGGTTTGTGATTCATTTTGGCTTATTTTGTATTATAAAACCAAGGTGGTAATTATCTATTAACAATACTTTAAGCAGATTTGTGTTTGACAACCATCTCCGAGTGAGTAAACAAACATGCCTATATTTTAAAAAGAAGGTATCAAAATAGAGGGGAAAGACGCATCTCTTCCTATATTTCCTTGTATTTAATTTATGTTGCAGTCTTTTTTATTAATTTATTATTTATTATTTTTAACTTTTTGAACCGACTCCACCAGTTGGTTGTCGAAGATGACCTCTCGTTTTGGTCTTCAAATAAGTTTTTATAATAGACAAAAACACCTTAAAATAACGAATAAGTCAGAGATGAAGGTGATGAGTTGGGATCCTTTAAGGCAGGGGCATATAGTCTAGCCTCTTTTCTTCTTTAGACTCCTTGTTTCATTCCAATAGCAGTATTGATTGTGTTAATGCAGAGGAAATAAATATATTTGTTTTACTATATATATATATATATATATCTTACAGCTTATATAAGTGAACTAGATAAGATGAAATCTTTCGGTGAAAATTGGTTCATTTCCAAGCTTTATGTGTCTGGTGTTGTCCTTACATCTTATTTCTTTCCCCTGAGATGATCAAACTGATTACCACCCTTTTAAGAAATAGTACTATAGATTTTGTAGGTGTTAAAGTTGTTAGGGGTTGCCCTGATTTTCTTATCATATTTAATTTTTTTATTTTTTGAAGGAAAGGATAACATATTTATTATATTTGGGTTTTTCTTTTTGTAGAAGAAAATCATAATTCTTCCATGTTTGGCTAGTCCTTTTTTTGTAAGAAAAGGTTTGGACTTCTATAAATTAAGGATCCTTCCTTCTCATTCAATAGTATCCACAATGTAGCCGTAAAAAGGTTTGAGAGTAATGTTTAGGGGGAGAACTTTACGGGACAGGTGTAATGTGTCACTTGTAATTGCCTATTCGTGAGGTTGTTCCCTCAATATTTTTGTACTCTCTTTTATATAGTGGATTGTTCATCTCCGCGGTGGACGTAAGTCAGTTGACCGAACCACGTTAAATGTTTGTGTCTCGTTTGATAGATTTCTCTTTTACCATCCGATTTATCGTTGTTCAGTTGTTGCGTTACTAGCTTCTGCATGACACCTGAATTTTTCGTTCCCAACATAAGTAACTTTAGTTGTGAAGCAGATGATTTTCCAGGTACCTCAGGTCAAGTCCAATTTATTATTTTCCGCATATATATATATATATTGTGACTTTTCCATTCCAAAACAGGAAATCACCCTTCAATTGGTTTACAAAAAAAATGCGTCAATGCTTGATGATTTATATTAACCAGTGCATATTCAGTTATCAGAAATGAGTAGAAATGAAAGGTGTACTTTCTTTTAGATTTAAACAATTAACACTAATTTTGTCGTGCATTTTACTCAGTAGTTACCTACATGTTCTTTTTAATTTTTGGTGTCAATTTCATGAACTAAAAAGGTGAGAAACATATCCACTTATATTGATTGGGTGGCCGGTCTGACCCATTTTCCTCTAGGAATTTTTGTACATGTTTCGTACAAACCAAATTTCTATTTTCTTAGGTATAAAGAGTCCAAACAAATTGGCAGTACTTTAAAATGTTTAGTAGCTTCTTTCGGGAAGAAAAAAAGAAATGTTTACTAGCTTTATTTACTTATTTATTTATTAACATTGGAAAACAATTTCTAACTCTTGAGAGTTGAGAGATAGAATAAACACTTTCACATAAAACAAGATAGAAAAGTATTATTTTGATCACGATTTTAGCATGGAATATTAACTAGGAACCGCTATAGTATGATTAATCTAAGAACACATAATCATACATCTTAGATTCTTCATCCGAATGTTGTTTTCTATGGAAAGCAAGAGCATATATGATTGTCGTAGTATTACTTGCAATTGTTTGATTATGAAAGTGCTACGTTCATACTATTGTGGAAGGACTTAGAATATGAAACTCATGTTAAGATCAAAATTAGAATTTATTCTTTTCACCAATTCCCACATATTTAGCGTTTTGTTTTTCTTTGGCTGTTCTCGTTTAAATAAAGACTTTTTAAAAGTAAACCTAATTTGATTAAAAAGTATTTTAATTGTTTATATATTCTAAAACTTCTTTTATGATAAAATCTACAAAAATATTTTTGAGTTTTTCTTTTTATTTTTTACTTTCATAAACATTGTAAATGATTTCGGCGAATTGTAACCTCAATTTCTTTTTTGCTATTTTGTTTTCACGTATAAAATGGTAAATGCTTTAATATTAGTTAGTGCGATAATTTGTACTCTTAAAGTTGTATATTTGAAAAGATTGTGTACTAACCTCAAATATATTCTAATAAAGTAAAAGGCAAGCGGTCTACAAAAGTTAGAAGAAAAAGATGTTAGGTCTTTAAGTTTAGTGTAGCTTAATTTTAAGTTTGGTGTAGCTTAAAGAGAGTGAATGGAAAATGGTGGGGAAAAAAATTGAGGGAAGTGAAATTTTGAATAGTGTACTTTGTCCCTCATTGGACGAAGGAAAGAAAATCTATGTGTATATATAGAGAAGCTCTTCTTCTAGCTCTTAAAGAGTTGAGAAGAAGGCAAGTCTCGCGTCGTCGTCGTCGTCGCTCGCTCGGCTTCGGTCAAATATTGATTGATTAATCTTTTTGGACAAAATTCATTTCAAATTATTTAATTAATTAATTAAATTAATTAATGCAAAATTCAAATCCGGAATGACCCGCGACCCTGTCCGGTCCGGCCCGTTTTTCTTTCCAGAATTATTTTAAATCCGTTTTTAATTTTTTCCCGCAATATTCACACCTATTCAAAACAGCTATGGCTGTTCTGAAAGGATTCACACCTGTTCCAACAGCTATGACTGTTCTGAAAGGTTGCAAAACCTTTTCAAAAACAGTACGAAATTGGCTATAAATATGCCTTTAATCCCAGAATTTTTACTTGCTAAATTTTCTGATCTTCTTCTTCTTCTTCTGCACAAAATATTCCAGTGTGTTTTACAGCCTTCGAGTCGTTCGTTGTTCACCGGCGATTTTGGTACCAACACTCCGGTGAGTTAAATCGTTCTATCCTAAGAGGATATATTCCAAAACCTCGGGTACTTGAGGGGAATAATTTCTTTAAGGACACACTGTGTATTCACTGGGCTCGATTTATTCCTATACTGTTTTCAGAATTCATTTTTGAAGTTCTTGTTCTACTAACTTTCTGTTTTTGTATTTTCAGAAAGTTTACTGCTTTTATTTATTTTACAGCAATACATATTAATAACAATCTTAAGGAAATTAATTTTTTTTTTATATTCTGTTTGTGGAGATTAAAACCTTTCTGTTTTCTACTTCGTCTGAATTTTATTATTCTTATTTGAAGATATAAAAACTTCATCAGAATTTTGAAATTAAGAAAAACAATTTGAAGAACATAAAAACTTCATCGTTTTCTGTGAAACAGTATATAAAAACTTCGGTTTTTATTTATTATATATACTTTTTATTGTTAATTACATTATTGTTTACTGTTCTGGTTTTGCCATTGATTGAACTCTTCTGTTGTTGACAGTGAGAAATAGCAATTGATAACGGAAATTCTTCTGCGACTGCTGCGGTAACGATGATAGCCTCGTCAAGCCGGACTGTTGTTCCACCGGTAGAAAAGCCGGGGAAATTTTCAGGAGCCAACTTCAAAGGATGGCAGCAAAGGGTGTTCTTCTGGGTTACCACGCTTGGTATACAGAAATTCACTAGTGAAGAGCCTCCAGTGCCTGCGGCGGACATGCCGGACAATGAAAAGTTCATGATTGTTGAGGCGTGGAAGCAGACAGATTTTCTTTGCAAAAGGCTATATTTTAAGTGCTTTAGAGGATGACTTGTACAATGTGTACAGTGCGATGAATACTTCGAAAGAATTATGGGATACACTTGAGAAGAAGTACAAGGTAGAAGATGCATGCTTGAAGAAGTTCGTGGTTGCCAAGTTTCTAGACTATAAAATGATAGACAGCAAAACTGTGGGAACCTAAGTTCAGGAACTTCAACTTATTTTTCACGACCTTATTGCTGAAGGTATGGTCGTGAATGAAGCATTTCAAGTGGCTGCAATGATTGCAAAGTTGCCTCCTTCGTGGAGAGATTTTAAGAACTATCTTAAGCACAAGCACAAAGAAATGAAGTTGGAAGATCTTGTGATTCGTCTCAAGATTGAGGAAGACAACAAAATAGTCGAGAAGAAGTCTCGTGGAAATTCAAAGATCATGGGAGCTAATGTCGTTGAGGAGACTGCTCCAAAAATTAAGAAGAGGAAGAGATCTTCTGGACAGACAAAGGAGCAGAACAAAAAGAAATTCAAGGGCAACTGCCACAACTGTGGAAGAGTTGGTCACAAAGCCCCTGATTGTCGCTTCCCAAAAAAGGATAAGAAGAAGGGACAAGCCAACATAGTGGAGAAGAATGATGACATTGATGATCTTTGTGCAACTTTCGGAATGCAACTTAGTTGGAAATCCGAAGGAATGGTGGATTGACTCCGGAGCCACTCGACATGTTTGTGTTGTCAAAGAAGCATTTGCGACTTACTCTACTGCTGGTCCCGAAGAAGAGATTTCCATGGGAAATAATTCAACAGCCAAGATTGAAGGTTATGGGAAGATATTCCTAAAGATGACTTCCGGCAAGGTGTTAACGCTCAACAACGTTCTTCATGTTCCTACTATTAGGAAGAATTTAGTTTCTACTTCTTTACTTGTGAAGAATGGATTCAAATGTGTATTTGTTTCTGATAAAGTTGTTGTAAGCAAGAATGAAATGTACGTTGGAAAAGGCTACCTCACGGAGGGCCTTTTCAAACTCAATGTAATGGTTGTTGATACTATGAATAAAATTTCAGCTTCTTCTTATTTATTGGAGTCAAATGATTTATGGCATATTCATTTAGGACATGTCAATTATAAAACCTTGCGGAAGTTAATTAATTTAGAAGTATTGCCTAAATTTGAGTGTAATAAATCGAAATGTCAAATATGTGTTGAATCTAAGTTTGTAAAACATCCTTATGAGTTTGTTGAAAGGAATTCAAATCCTTTAGACTTAATTCATACTGACATTTGCGATATGAAGTCGACACCATCTCGAGGTGGGAAAAAGTATTTTATTACTTTTGTTGACGATTGCACTCGATATTGTTATGTTTATTTTCTTAATAGTAAGTATGAAGCAATTGAAGCATTTAAGCAATACAAGAATGAAGTAGAGAATCAATTGAATAAAGAGATCAAAATAATTAGAAGTGATAGAGGTGGAGAATTGTCACAACCCGAAATCCCACCTTCAGGCTGTGATGGCGTCTAACGTTGAACCCGTTAGACAAGCCAACGTTTTAAATGAGTTGACATAATAACAATTAAAAATAATAAACGCTAACTAAATAATCATGATAAAAATACGGAGGTTAATAGATTCTAAACTAAAATAACCAATCTCGTAGAAATCTCTTTAAGTACAAAACCCAGAAATGGAGTCACAACCTCACGAACATGACTAAGATTTGGCTAAAAATAACTGTTTGAAATAAAGTGGTACATTTGTCTGGAAATACAAAACAAATGACAGAAAGAAGGGATAGAAGGTGACGTCAGGGCCCACGAACGTCTGCGGGTCTACCTCGATGTCGCCTGTGTGGACTGAAGGATACTCCCTCTAACGGTGTCCACTAGGTCCGGCTGCGTAATCTGCACAACATAAAGAAGTGCAGGTGTAGCATCAGTACAACCGACCCCATGTACTGAGTAAGTGCCGAGCCTAACCTCGGCGAAGTAGTGACGAGGCTAGGACATGACCGCAATTAATACCTGTGCAGTTCATTAATATAACAGGAAATACAGTTACGGGGTAGAACATGTTGGGGGGGGAAAAAGGGGCAACAATTACTAACACAGTAGAATTAAGTAATAACTGAAATGTAGGAGTAAAACAGGAATTAACATCTTGAAACAAGTAAATAACCAGCAAAAGGCACGGCATGTCCCCTCGTGCATAGCCTCACCATCACTCGGCACGGAATGTCCCCTCGTGCATAAATAATAAAGGCACTCAGCACAGAATGTCCCCTCGTGCATCACCTCACAATCACTCGGCACGGAATGTCCCCTCGTGCATAAATAATAATAATCACTCAGCACAGAATGTCCCCTCGTGCATAAATAATAATAATCACTCAGCACGGAATGTCTCCTCATGCATAAATAATAATAATCACTCAGCACGGAACCATAATACGGGCCGGTAACGCAATTTTCACATCAAAGTTCATTTTCAAAAGCCTTTATTATTTTCAGAAAACAATTTTCTTTAAAAATTCATTTCTCGGACTTGGGACCTCGGAATTCGATTCCGGGCATACGCCCAAGTCCCATATTTTACTACGGACCCTCCGGGACCGTCTAATCGAAGGTCCGAGTTCGTTTACCAAAAAGTGTAACGACCCAGTCGGTCGTTTTGTGTGTTGGGACTCTGTTCCCGTGAATGACTCTTCCCATAGCGACTACTCGTGCCTTATGACTTGTGTGGGCAGGTAGTTCGAGATTCGGAAGTGATTTAGCCAGTTCAGGAACACTTGGTTCCTGAAGGCTAGCCTATTTGGCTAATTTTGGTTCCGAGCAGCATTTTGAGCAAACAACCTCGGAATCGAGTTCTGACAGCTCCAGCAGCTCCGGATGATGATTTCGGACTTGGGAGTGTGTTCGCCTAGGGTTTCTGATGACCCGGGAGTATTTCGGCACCTGAATTGGAATTCATGATTTCATGTGATTTAGAATTTAGCCTGGAATTGGACCTCGTGATATCATGGTCCGAATGGAATTTCGGAACTAGTAATAGTTCCGTATAGTCATTTATGACTTGTCTGCAAAATTTGGGGTCATTCCGAGCAGTATAGACCCGTTCGGCGTATTCATGATCCATTTGAAATTTTCTTGAAATCCTAAGTTTGATCCAAGGGGTTTTGGAGAGTGATTCATGGTTTGAATGATGTTTTTAGTGTTCTGGGAGCTCGAGCGAGTCCATCATGTGATTTAGGACTCGTTGGTATAATTTGTCGAGGGCTCGAGTGGGCCTAGGGGTCTCCCGGACCCCGATCGTGGTCAAAAACCAGCAAAACTCATAGCTGGTGGGAATGTACTGGTGTGACCGCACCTGCAGTCCATGGGCCGCAGGCGCGAGGTTCGCACCAGTGGACAATCAATCGCAGGCGCGGCTCCTTCCGCAGGAGCGGCCTTTTCTTCGCAGGCGCGAGAAACCCCCAGGGCCCAGGTCACGCAGGAGCGGCCTTTTCTCCGCAGGCGCGGATCCGCAGGAGCGGACCAAAGCCCGCAGGTGTGAGAAATTCCCCAATGCCCAGACCATTTTCCGCAGGCGCNAGGTTACTATCAGTGTATAATTGCTCTATTTGCAGGAAAATGATGCCATGAAGTGGTTAAGGTAAAATTGGAGTGAAATTGAGCAAAAAGAGAGTAAAGAAGAGAAAGAGGGGAGCAATAGCCGAATGCGATCGCATATGCAAAATGCGAATTGCATTTAGAGCCCAGAGATCGCATACCGCAACAGAAGGTTGAGTCAAGATTAATGAGTGAAAT
>MDKH01061697.1:0-13287 GCA_005239495.1 Nicotiana undulata | reverse complement strand
GGATATATACCGTGTATTGCGACGCTTCACGCGTCGGGTTGGGGTGTGTGCTAATGCAGGATGACAGGGTTATTGCTTATGCTTCACGACAACTGAAGGTTCATGAAAAGAATTACCCTGTGCACAATTTAGAGTTGGCAGCGACTATTCACGCTTTGAAGATGGGGCGGCATTATCTATATGGTGTGTCTTGTGAGGTTTATACCAACCACCGCAGCCTGCAGTACTTGCTTAAGCAGAGGGACCTTAACTTGAGACAACGGAGATGGCTTGAATTGTTAAAAGATTATGATCACACTATTTTATATCATCCGAGCAAGGCGAATGTAGTAGCAGATGCTTTGAGCAGGAGGGCGACGAGTATGGGTAGCTTAGCCTACATTGCATCTGAGGAGTGACCTTTAGCCTTGGACATTCAGTCCTTAGCCAATCACCTTGTGAGGTTGGACCTTTCATAGCCTCGTCGAGTTTTGGCTCATGTAGTTTCTCAATCTTCATTGTTGGGGGAGATTATGGCTCGACAGTTTGATGATCCATGCCTTGCAGAGCTTCGAGATGCAGTGGTCCATGGCAGGGCCAAGGAGGTTACTTTGGGCGAGGATGGTGTCTTGAGACTCCAGGGCCGTTTATGTGTTTCTAATATTGATCGCTTGAGGAAGAGAATTTTGGAAGAGGCCCACAGTTCTCGGTATTTTGTTCATCCGGGTGCGACGAAACCGTTATTTGAAGCAGCATTACTGGTGGAGGCGGATGAAGAAAGATATAGTGCAGTTTGTGGCTAGGTGTCTCAATTGTCAGCAGGTCAAGTACGAGCACCAGAGGCCAGGAGGCTTGTTTCAGCAGATGCCCATTCCTGAGTGGAAATGGGAGCGCATCACCATGGACTTTGTGGTTGGGTTGCCTCAGACTTTGCAGAAGGTTGATGCGGTTTGGGTCATTGTGGATAGGTTGACCAAATCGGCGCATTTCATTCCTGTGGCTACTACTTATTCTACGGAGAGGCTGGCTCAGATTTATGTTCGGGAGATAGTCCGGTTACACGGTATGCCGGTGTCCATTATATCAGATCGAGGTCCTCAGTTCACCTCGCACTTCTGGAGAGCATTGCACAGTGAGATGGGCACTCAGACAGATCTCAGCTCAGCATTTCACCCTCAGACCGATGGTCAATCGGAGCGTACAATTCAGATTTTGGAAGATATGCTCAGGGCTTGTGCGATTGATTTTGGCGGTCAATGGGACCAGTTCTTGCCTTTGGCAGAGTTTGCATACAATAACAGTTATCAGTCCAGCATCGAGATGGCTCCATTCGAGGCTTTATATGGTCGGCGATGTCATTCTCCGATTGGGTGGTTTGAGCCTGGCGAGGCCAAGCTATATGGTACAGATCTGGTGAGAGATGCCTTGGAAAGGGTAAAGATTATTCAGGAAAGGCTCTGTACAGCACAGTCTAGGCAGAAGAGTTACGCGGATCAGCGGGCGCGTGATGTAGCATTTATGGAGGGGGATAAGGTTATGTTGAATATCTCGCCGATGAAGGGCGTTATGAGATTCGGGATGAGGGGCAAGCTGGCCCCCAGGTTTATAGGCCCTTTCGAGGTGTTAAGGCGAGTCGGGGAGGTTTCTTATGAGCTCGCTTTACCTCCTTCCTTATCGAGAGTTCATCCGGTGTTTCATGTATCCATGCTCCGGAGATATCATGCCGATTTCTCTCACGTGATTCAGTTAGATGAGAAGTTGGGCTTCGAGGAGGAGCCAATCGCTATTATTGATAGGCAGGACCGCCAGTTGAGGTCTAAGAGAGTTTCTGTCGTAAAGGTCCAGTGGAGGGGCCAACCAGTCGGTGAGGCGACTTGGGAGTCCGAGGAGGACATGCGGAGCAGGTATCCACAGCTATTCGGCACATCAGGTACGACTCTACGTCCGTTCGAGGACGAACATTTGTTTTAGAGGGGGAGATTGTGATGACCCAAAAGGGGTCATCTTGTGTGCATCTAATTTTGGACTGTGTTCCGAGGCCCGAACGCCTCCATTAATCTCACCTCGATGTGCGTGCGCAGCCCGGGCGCATAGACGGGAAGTCTTTATGTGAAACCTTGATTTAAGAGTTAAATTTTGGTAATTAATTGAATAAAGTTGACTTTGGTCAACATTTCTGGTAAACGAACCCAGATCCGTGATTCGACGGCCCCGGAGGGTCCGTAGGAAAATATGGGACTTGGGTGTATGCCCGGAATCGAATTCCGAGCACCCAAGTCCGAGAAATGAATTTTTGAAGAAAATTGTTTTATGAAAATATTAAAGGCTTATGAAAATGAACCTTGATGTGAAACCTGCGTTGCCGGGCCCGTATTATGATTTCGGAGCCTAGAGCAGGATCAATATGTGTTATATAAGTTATCTGTGAAATTTGGTAAGAAACAAACTTGATTTGATTGGTTTCAGATCAAAATAAGGAACATTGGAGTTAATGAAGTTTTGAGGTTTTTAAAGAATTTGAATTTGGCTTGAAAGGCGGTTTTATGTTCCCAAGGTCCGATTGAAATTCCGAGACCGGAAATAGTTCCGTTGTGTCATTTATAACTTGTCTGCAAAATTTGAAGTCATTCCGAGTAGTTTAGGCCAGTTCGGCGCGTTAAAGTGAATTCAAGAATTTCAAGTTCTTAAGTTTTGATTCAATTTGGTTTTGGGGTTTGATTTCAAGTTCCGATGTTGTTTTTCATGTTCCGAAAGTTCGAGCGAGTCCGTATCACAAATACAGACTTGCCAGTGCTTTTGGACGGGGTCCCGAGGGGCTCGGGGGTGTTTTAGACCCCCGGGAGCTAAGTTGGAAAACTAGAAAAATCTGCTATCTGGTTTCCTTCTCTGCGATTGCAGAAGGTGGGTTGCGATCGCGGAGAAGGATTTTTTGCTTGGGTGCTGATTGCTCTATGCGATCGCAGCTTCCCCTTTGCGATCGCAGAGGTCTGGGCTCCACACCTTCGCGATCGTAGCCCATTTCTTGCGATCGCATTGAGTCGTGTCTGGGCCGGGTGAGTTTGTTCTTCGCGATCACAGGACCCCTGCCGCGATCGCATAGGTCTGGCCAGTTGGCCTTCTGACCGCAGGCCCCTTGTCGCGATCGCAATGAAGGTTTTCCTGGGCAGTACTTAAATGTCCAATTACGAGATTCTTCTTCATTATTCAATACCCAACCTCCATTAGAGCTCCTCCAAGCTAGGGAAAAGGCTGCCCAAGTTCAAACTCATAAAGGTAAGTGATTTCTAGTCCGTTTTCATGACTTTTAACATCAAATTCAAATAAAATCCTCTTCCAATTATCTTAAAATTCTTAGGAATTGATAGAAAAATTTGGGGTTTTGGAAAAATAGTGAAACTTCATTTTTAGCCAAAAATTCCTAAATAAATTATGTAATTACGATCCTTAGGCTTCGGGTAATTCATTCCTTCGAAAATTTCCGGAATTTGACCATGAGAGGCCGGGGTTGGAAATTGAGAATTCTTCAAGAATAGCGATTTTATTGAATAACTAGGATAAGTTGTCACATTGTACATGCATTGATGTTGTTGTATACCTTTTGACTAGTTGCGAGTCCTCAGGTATAGTGTTCGGAGTTTCGGGCGCAATTGTGGTCTGAGGGGTAGATTCGACACAAGGTGAGTCTCCTTTCTAACCTTGTAAGAGAGAATTGTCCCCATAGGTGATGTATATGCTATGTTTAACTTTTTTGGGGGCTACGTACGCACCAAGTGACGAGAGTCCGTACGTAGCGGCTATTATTGTTATGTACGGGTAGTTAGACCCACATCATGCCTTGTATGTTTTTCTTGCAGTGCCTTAGATATGTTTCTTTCTTTTCATTGAAATGCTCATATGGTTTATTGAAATGCTATATTTACTACAAAATTATGTTTTGCATCATGTTGTCCTTCTGAGGTTCATTGAAATGAAATTGTGAAATATAAGGGAGCGGGCCGTACGCCAAGACGAAAATGAAATGAAATTGTGAAATATAAGGGAGCGGGCCGTACGCCACGGCGGAAATGAAATGAAATTGTGAAATATAAGGGAGTGGGCCGTACGCCACGGCACAAATGAAATGAAATTTTGAAATATAAGGGAGCGGGCCGTACGCCACGGTGGAATGAAATAAAATTGTGAAATATAAGGGTGCGGGATGTATGCCACGACGGAATTGAAAAGAAATTGTGAAATATATGGGATCGGGTCGTACGCCACGGCGAATCTAAGAATTGGTGATTATTGTTTTCATTCGGTGGTCTTACTTTTGAAAGTGCTTTATTGTTTAAGTTCAGTAACTGTTTGGATATTTCTGTTCTCAGTACGTGTACTTGTTGCTTATTTTTTCCTGGCATGCCTACCATATTCCATCATATTTTATCATATGTTATTACTGCTGGACCCTAGTGAGTATCGAGTCGACCTCTCGTCACTACTTCTTCGAGTTTAGGCGGGATACTCACTGGGTACATATTTATTTAATATGTACTCATGCTGCACTTTCTTTTCTTTTCTGTACTTGACTGTACAGGTCCGGAGGCTGGCACGTCTGACTATCAGGCCGGTGCTAGATATTGATAGCGTGGTCATACTTCACGGTGAGCTGCTTTCCCGGCGACTTCCTAGCAGCACCCTGGAGTTCTTTTGTTATATTCTCTGTCCATTTCATTCAGACGGAGACTCTGTATATATTGTAGTCATTGTATATTCAGTAGTTGCCCATGACACTCGTGACACTAGTTCCTGGCACACAGGCGTAGTGTATATTTATATTTTGGGGTTTTGGGATGTATATCTATGTGTGCATTTTATTTCGGCTTGTATCTACTAGGATTTCACTTCCGCTCAAGGCTAGTATCATGTTTGTCGTTATAAATTGGGAATTTTTGACTGTTTAACTAGATGGGAAATGTATCACTTGGTGTAATTATTGTTGGCTTGCCTAACCCCATCGTTGGGCGCCATCACGACTCGGATTGGGATTCTGGGTCGTGACAATCTGAAAAGGGGCGTGACATGTATTTTTCTAATTCTCAAAACAGTTGTGGCCTACCCGAAACTCGCCCGAGCCCTCGGGGCTCCAAATCAAACATGTATGCAAGTCTAAAAATATTATACGGACTTGCTTGTGCGATCAAATCACAAAAAAATACCAGATACTATGAATCTAACATCAAAACTCACTATTTTCTCAAGAACACTTCAAATTCACTATTTTCTCAAACGGATGCCCGAATCACGTCAAATGAACTCCGATTTTCACCAAATTTCACATATAGTACTTAAACATTATAACAATTCTGTATCAGGCTGCGGAACCAATATACGGACCCGATACCAACGGTTTCAAACGTTAATTCATGTCTTTATTTCATTTAAATCCAGTATAACAATTTTCTTCATAAATTGATTTCTAAAGCTAGGGACTTCGGAATCCAATTCTGGGCATAAGCCCAGTCGCATATTTTACTGCGGACCTCCCGGGATCGCCGGGACACGAATACAAGTCCGTTTACTCAAAATGTTGACCAAAGTCAACTAAAAATCAAAATTTAACTCCAAAAATTATTATTTCTTATATTGTCACATAAACGCTTTCCGGTTTCACGTCCGAACTGTGTACGCAAATCGAGATAAATAAGATTAATCTTTTTTTTAAAAAGCTAATTGTCCTAGAATGAAGTCTTAATTCATAATATACTGACATATCTCATTTTTCATTACGCACACTGATAAATTCTTTTCACTTAGCAGGTAAATTATTCGTGAAATATGTAATAAGTGGGTAGTCTTGTGCTCTAATAAAGGCAAATTCATTATTTAGAGATAATGAGTCCAAAATGTGTGCAATCTCATTGCAAGTGTGTATTTGAAAAAAAAATTTGGACATGTCTATATAATTTTTGTTAGAAAAAATAAATACACCTATTTTTACTGGATCTTCTAACATACTCAAATATGTATACAATATGATTTTTATGTGGATACTGCATACCTTAGTAGCAACTTTTGTGCCTAGCTTATTTTACCGTACAAAGCTATTTAGCTTCCGTTAGGTTTAGTTGAATGAGAGTAACTTTCAAATACCTAGTGTACAAATGGCTTCAGATATAAGTTAATCTTATCTATTAATTCATTCAAAATACTAAATTGACTTTATTATATATATATATATATATATATATATATATATATTTGCAAGTAAAAAATATACTTTAATAGTGCAAAATATTCATATATAAATTACAAGAATTCAAGATTAATATTTGTTGCTATTAAAATAGTAGTGATGGGTTAGCATTTTATTTTGATGATCTAACAAACTTTTATGTAAAGAATCATATAAAGGACCTGATGCGTAACCAGCACAACCAGTCAGCATACACTCACAAGAAATTTGGGCAGTGTACATTTGAACTCACAAAGAACAGACTAGGGATCTGATCCCTTGACATTCCCCTGACAGAAGTACAAGTCAACTTTACAGCTGGAAAGCAATGGCAGAAAGTGACTGCCTGCACAGTGCACGAAGAAATCTGGGCAGTGTACATTTGAACTCACAAGGAACAGATTAGGAACCTGATCCCTTGACAGACTCACAAACGAAAGTACAGGGTTAACTCTACAGCTGTAAAAAGCTGTGACAGAAAAGTGACTGCTTGCAACTATACACGCTACAGTGCATTAACAGTGCAACAGTCACTTCCCATTGGTTGTGAAGTGTACTCTCAAGATTTGGGACATCCTTCTTGGAATGTGGTAAGGTCTTTAGCATCTTGTTTGAAGACAAACAAGATATTCACTTGGGAATTTACTACACTCTTCAACGCATTGAAGATCTGCTCCATTGTTGAAGGCTTAAGTGTGTCAAGAACAAGAAGATAACTCCACTACGGACCAGTTCTACCACGAGTATATGTGTGTCCTTAGTTGAGTTGTAATCTTGTGTTTTGTTCTTCATTGTAACTCCTATCTTGCTTTCTTAGAAGCTTTGTTTTAGGAAACTCAAAATCATAAACCATCCGTGTTTGTGTTGTGACTAGTGTAGTCATAAGTTAAAGTCTTTGTAACTAGTGAGTAACAAAGTGGCTTGTAATAAGTGTATTACAAGTTAGTGTGTTAAAGTCTTTGTAACAAGTGAGTAACAAAGTGGCTTGTAATACGTGTATTACAAGTTAGTGTGTTGAAGTTTTTGTAAGAGAGTCATTACAAAGTGGCTTGTAATAGTTGAGATTACAAGTTAGTGACGTTGAAATCTTACCAGTGTAGGTCGTGGTTTTTGTTCCCTTGAGTTGGGATTTTTTCACGTAAATATCCAGCGTCTTTTCTACTTGCTGTCTCTGTGTATTTTTTGAGGGAACTAGTAGAGGACTAGGTTGCCTTACTGTTTGGTTTTACAGTCTGTTGCTTACGGTGGGAACTGATAGAGAACCGGGTTCTCTATACAGTTTGGTGGACACTTAGTTTCTAACAATTGGTATCAGAGCGGGTTCTTTCTAAAAGGTTAACACCTAGAAAGGATCTATAATGGCTGCTCCACCTAAATTCGAAGAAGGACAACCAACCTATAGACCTCCAAGATTCAACGGCCAATACTATTGTTGGTGGAAAACGAGAATGCATGACTTCATTATGGTTGAAGACTCCAAGCTTTGGGACGTGATTTGTGATGGTTCCTTTGTCCCTACGAAGACTATTGGAGAAGGAACAAACATTGTTCCAAAGACAAGAAAAGAATACAATGGTGCTGACCGAAAAGCTGTTGAGAAGAACTTCAAGGTGAAGAAGATTCTTGTGTGTGGTATTGGACCAGACGAGTATAATCGCATCTCGGCATGTGAATCTGCCAAGGAAATCTGGGAAGCTCTTCAAACGACTCACGAACGGACTACTCAGGTAAAGCAATCCAAAATAGATATGCTGACAACTGAGTATGAACTCTTTAAAATGAAAGAGGATGAGTCCATTCAAGAGATGCATACCCGCTTCACCTCCATAATCAATGAGCTTCATTCACTTGGTGAAATCATTCCAACCAACAAGTTAGTCCGTAAGATTAGTGTTCTACCAGGTTCCTGGGAGAGCAAGGTTAATGCTATCACTGAAGCCAAAGACTTGCAGAAGCTAACTATTGACGAGCTTATTGGAAATCTCAAAACTTATGTGATGAAAAGAAATAAGGATATCGAAAGAAGAGAGCCCAGGAAGGAGAATAACCCGGTTCTCAAGGATGCCAACAAGGATTCAAGTGGTGACGAATCTGACATGGAGTATCTCACTCAAAGATTCCAAAAGATGATTCAAAGGAATGGTGGCATACCAAGAAGAGGCAGTTCGAGCAAGCCTAGAAACTATGATCTATGTCACAAGTGTGGAAATCCAGGACACTTTATCAAGGACTGTCCACTTCTGAAGTAGGAGCCTTACAAGCACAATTCTGACAAAACTGCAAATAGGAACCAGGTTCCTGACAAACGATTCAGCCGAAAAAGTGCAACTAACAATGTTGTAAAGCAAGATCTTGCTACATGGGGAGACTCCTCTAGTGAATCAGAAGAAGAACTAGAAGCAGGAACAGTTCCATGATGGTAGTAGATAACGAGGCCAATGAGTATTAGTCAATCTTTGCACTCATGGCCAAATCTGATGATGATGAGGAGGACAAGGAGGAAGATGAGGTAAGTTTTCTTGATGTTCAAAGAAGTTTGAAAACCTACTCTAAGAAACATATGATGTCCTTAGCAAATGTGTTGATTGATGCCTATCATAGCCTCATTAATGAGAAAAATCGGTTAATAGAAGAAATTGGTGACATAGATCAAGAGAGGGATGATATGGTAATTTCTATTGTAGACTTGAAGGAACAAGTGGAAGAAGTAACTGGAGAAAATAACTTGTTGAAAAATCAAACAAAAAATGGATGGACAACACTCAAAAGGGAAAGGAAGTTGCAAGTGATGCATACCTTAAACTTGAAAATGAGTTAAGATCAGTGAAATCTAGGTTGTGTGCTGAGCTTGAGAAAAACAAAAAACTTCAGGAAGAACTAGGAAGAGTGAAGAGTGATATTGAAAAATTACTTAAGTGGACCTGGTGCTCTGATGCTATCACTTCCATGTACTTTAATAATAGTGGAAACAGGCAGGGGATGGGGTCCAAAAGGAGAAAATTTTTACAACCCACATAGCAAGTATGTCACTGTTCCAGACAACTAGCTCTGTACTCACTGTGGGAACAATAGGCACTTCAAAGAAAGCTTCCCTGCCAGGGATCAATCAGTTCAGAAAAACAAAATGTTTGCTGACAAGAAGAATGCTAAGAAGGGACCAGGTCCCACTAAGAAAAATCGATTCTTGCCTGTATGGACTAGAAAAGCTCTTATTCACCCTTTTCCTAACTACAAGGGACCCAAACTTATTTGGGTTCCTAAATCTAAACCTTGATTCATATGTGTAGGGACCAATGAGAGGAACAAGACTATAATGGATCTTGTACAGTGGATGCTCAAAGCACATGACTGGGAACACCATGGATTTTCTCTCACTGAAAGCCCTACAAGGAGGAGATGTATCCTTTTGGCAATGCAAAACAAAGGGGTACATTCTCAGTGTTGGAAGGGTTGGAAGATCACTTGAGCACTCAATTGAGAATGTGTACTATGTAGATGGGTTGAAGTACAGTCTCTTGAATGTTTCTCAAATCTGTGATAAAGGAAACAAAGTAGAATTCTTGTCTAATGTATGCACGATTACTAGTCTAGTAACTGGTGAGGTGGTTTTGATCGCTAAAAGGCATAAGAATATCTATGTTGCTGACTTTGAATCCTTGGAATCTGGTGATATGAGCTTCCTGAAGGCAGTTGATGATGATGCAGAACTATGGCATAGAAGATTAGGTCATGCAGGCTTTTCTCTCTTGAATAGATTGATACAGAGGGACCTGATCCGTGGTCTGCCTAACTCTAAGTTCAAGGAGCACCGAGTTTTTTATGCATGTGCCAGAAGAAAGTAAGTGAAGATAATACAACCTCTTCCTCAAATCCACATGAGGAACCTGGTACCCCAATTACTTCCACTGAAGCTGAAGAAAGAGTTGGAGATGCTGTGCAAAGCACTCCACAGGTTGTGGAACAAGAAATGGAGGAAAAGCACTTCTGGAATGTCTCATTTGCTTGGATCATGCCTAATATCATGGGGTATAAGGAAGCAAAACTCAGTGGCTCTCTCAACAGCCGAAGCAGAATATGTTACAACTGCATCTTGTTGTGCTCAGCTGCTGTGGGTTAAACAATAATTGGAAGATTCTGGAGTGTACATTAACAGTGTACCACTTCTATGTGACAACACCAGTGCCCTCAACATGACAAAGAACCCGGTTCAACACAAGAGAACTAAGCATATTGATGTGAGACATCATTTCCTCAGAGACAATGTTTAAAAGAGGCATATCTGCATGAAGTTTTGTTGAACTGAAGATCAAATTGCAGACATCTTCACCAAAGCCCTAAGTAGGGAACACTTTGAGAGAAATAGGATAGCACTAGGGTTGATGAAACCTAACTGAGGACCTGGTTCTCCTTCATTGGCTATGCGAGTCACACTCGAGTACAGTTAGCTAAAGTGTTTTCTGACTATGCCTAACTCACATCAATATCGTTGCAGGTAGACACACATGATGATTGTAAAAGCTAAAGGTAAAGCGTTGAACTGCAAGAAATAGCTGAAAATTTTACAAAAACAGGTCAGGAACCTGGTTCCTGTACCACAGGTTAGTAGTAATGTGTTTTTCTCTTGCTTTTCTCAAAAGATAACAAAATTATTTCAACAGCCATACCATCCTACTTTCCAGAGTCTGTGCATCTGCCTGAACCCGTTCCTCTATCCCCTCTTTATTACCCTTCCTTCTATAAAATCATCTCACTCCTACCCTTCCTTAACAAATGAAGGAGACTCCCCCCTTATTGAGTCTCAGGGGGAAGAAAATCCATTTTAGTGGATGAGGGGACTATAGTTCTTTTTGAGTATCCAGTTCATGACACAGTTAAAGAAAAACCTGCTGGAGAACCTGATTCTCCTTCAGCAGAAACAACCCAAGAACCCATCTTATACACTAAAACCTTGGAGTCTATTCCTCCCATTTATGTACCTCTGAGGGATTTTTCGAGAACTAACAGTCACTTCTGAGTCTTCTTCCAAGCGACTTTCTATCCGGTTGCAAAACTTTAGAAAAAAAAAAGAGGTTGATGAAGCAAGGGAAAGTTGTGGCTGACAAGGACATTCCAGTGGTTGAGGTTAATAAAGATGTTGTGGGGGAACCTAGTTCGTTAGTGAAAAGATCTACAAATGTCCAGAAGTCTGTGGTTGGAGATTCTGAGGAAGCTGTAATAAAAAAACAGAAAAAAGGGTGCATCATCTGTGAAGAGTGGTGGCTGTTGAGCGCGAGAGAGAGGGAATTATGTTGAGAAATCGAGAAAATGACAGAGGGAAACTGCTGGGGGACCTGGTTCACTGAAGACCATACCAAGTGACTGTGGACTTGGGAAGGAGAGATTGCGAACTCAAAAAGTCTTGTGGGGTCGTATGTTTGACCAGGACATCTCTGAGATGGCAGGGATGAGGCAAGTTCTAGAGATAGTGAATTTCCAACACTGGGATCATCTGTTAAGGGGGCCTGTACCCATATTATATGAAAATGAGGTGCAAAAATTCTATGCAACTCTCTTCACTGTTGAAGGGGACCATATCTGCGTGCTGGTAAATGAGATTGTCATTTAAAACCCCTGTTGCCTCCTCCTCCAAGCCTTCATCTTCTAGTGCCCTAGGCTCCTCTCAATGTCCAGTTGTCTTATGTTGTGATGTTTTGTGGTCGTTGGTTGCTTTTTTTTTTGTGTGTGATGTCATGTTGAATTCCACCTTTACTGCTCTTGATGAACTTAAAAAGATTATCATCCATGAATCAGCTTCTCTCTTGCTAAGGACAATGCTTGTTTTCCTTTTACTTCTGTTTTCTATCATGTTGTGTGCACACATGGGGCATGAGTTAGCTATGTTAGACTTCTTTATGATTTCTGTTTGTTTGTGCCTTTTTATGATGCCAAAAGGGGGAAGATGATAATTGATAATGTGGGCAAGGGCAAGTTGATAATGTGGGCAGGAACTAAGGGGGAAGCACATAGTCAGGGGGAACAATATGGGGTCCTGGTCTCTTATCTGGTTAAGTTAGATTATATAACTGCTCATCAATTATAAAAGTTTGTCATCATCAAAAAGGGGGAAGTTGATGGGTTAGTATTTTGTTTGATGATTTAACAAATTTTTATGTAAAGAACAAGATAAACGACCTGATGCGCAACGAGAGGGAAGCACATAGTCAGGGGGAACAATATGGGGTCCTGGTCTCTTATCTGGTTAAGTTAGATTATATAACTGCTCATCAATTATAAAAGTTTGTCATTATCACAAAAGGGAAAATTGATGGGTTAGTGTTATGTTTTGATGATCTAACAAACTTTTATGTAAAGAACCAGATAAAAGACCTGATGCACAACCAGATGGAAGCACATAGACAGGGGGAACAATATGGGGTCCTGATACTTTATCTGGTTAAGTTAGACTTTATACCTAGTCATCAATTTTAAAAGTTTGTCATCATCAAAAAGGGGAAAATTGATGGGTTAGTGTTATGTTTTGATGATCTAATAAACTTTCTGTAAAGAACCAGATAAAGGACATGATGCATGTCCGGCATAATCATTCAGCATGAACTCAAAGAAGTCTGGGCAGTATACTCTCGGATCCACAAGAAAATAGTTTAGGGACCTGATCCCTTGGCATTCCCCTGACATAAGTACAAGTCAACTAGGGGTGGCAATTTGAGCCCAAACCCATCTAACCCGCCAGAGATTAATGGGTTGGGCTGAAAATATTTTAGCTCATGGGTCAATTTGGGCTAAGCCCAAGTTAACCCATTATTTTTTATGACCCATTTAGCAGCCCAAATATAACCCATGAAACTCACCCAAAACAAAGGGATCTCAACCAAAGTTATCTAGAAATATACTTAGTTGCCCCAATTTTACAATTTTTTTATATTTTCTTTTTTTTTTTCTTTTTTTTCTGCACCTCCCACTCACCCACCATACCCCCTAACCCCGTCCCGACCCCACCGTGCGCAAACCCCCTCAAATTTGTTTTTTACTTTTTTTTTTGTATTTTTAATTTTATGTTTTTTTTTGTTTTTCTGCCCCCCCCCCCCAAAAAAATTACT
>ML264828.1:0-23610 GCA_005239495.1 Nicotiana undulata | reverse complement strand
GGGGGGGGGGGGGGGGGGGGGGGGGGGGGGGGGGGGGAGGTTGTAGAGGAAAAAAATAGAAATTTAAAAATTACAAAGAAAGTAAAAATAAAATTGCGGGAGTGGGGGGGAGCGCAGAAAAATAATAGAAATTTTAAAAATAACAAAAAAAAGAAGATAAAAATATTTTTTTTTTTGCGGGGTGAGATGGGGGTGGGGGGTGGAAGTGAAGTGGGTGGTGACGAAAAAAAATAAATTTTGGAGAGAGGGTACGGGGTGGGGATAGGTGAGTGAGTATGGGGTGGGTTGGTGAGGGTAAGGAATAGGGTGGGGAAAGTTGAGAAAAGTTTTAGAAAAAATACAGCCCGTATAAATTGCAATAGAAAAAAAAAATACACTTATATAATATGGGTTAACTCATATTTAACCCGCTCATTTGACACCCAATCCGTTTTTTACCCGTATAAAATATGAGCGGGATAAGACCCAACCCATTTTTGCTCAACCCATTTTTAACTCACCCAAATCCAACTTAACCCGCCCATTTACCACCACTACCATCGACCCAACATCCAGGCAACACCACGCAACCTGCCTAGTGTCATATTTATCACCATGAATATAGACAACTGGCCATTGTCTCTCGCCGCCGCCCTCTCCTACTTCCATTGCGAATGAAGTAATTTGTGAATCAAGTTTGATTTGTAGTTAGGTTTTTCTTTCTTCAAACCCCTATTTTTTGTTCAAAAATGTTACATGTATATAAATTGCTAGAAGAGTAAAAAAATAGACATTATTTAATGGAAGGTTTTTTTTATGGACAAAATGGTCACTCAAAATTTAAAATATATTTCTGTAAATCAACTTTGAAGGTAGGACCTTTCTACTTTTAGTATAACTAGTTTAATGTATGTGCCCATCTCGATGAGTATAAACTTTTAAAGATCACATAAAATTATATGAGAAATGTGGTTGAGTAAGTAAAATAATAGTTATGTTGGGAAATGTGGATATTATTTTTGGGCGGGAATATTATTTTTTATATTCCCGCTCAGGAATAATAACCACATTTCCCACTATAACAGGGTAATATACAATACCCGAACGAAGCAATATAACCACTATAATATTACAACTTAGTAGTGCCAAGAGACTACTACAACTTCGAAAGAAATAATACTCTTTATTTTAAACACATCACTACAATATTACTCTCACTCGCTATTTATCTCACATACTACAATATGTGGATTACTCTCTCTAACTCTCTTTTGATGCTCACAAATTTGGTGTGTCTTAACTGATTGACAAATACTCCTATTTATAGTAGAAGCTGATGTACCTTTCAACCAATCAGTTTAGTTTTCTCTTGCAATTTGCATTTGCAAGTTGCAGATCTTGTTACCAAATTGGTTATCAAGTCTGCATTTGTGAAAACCAATTGCACCACTTGCATTATATTTTATTTATTCTTTTTTCTTTTTGTTTTAATTAGATTGGTCCCACAAATCTCTCCCTTAGTTTTGATTTTTCTTCTTCATTTCAAGTCTTGATCTCAATCTCTGGAAGTCATCAAACTTGAGAGGGTTCGTAAAAATATCAGCAACTTGATCATGAGACTTCACATATTTGAGCTCGACTTCCTTCTTGGTAATGCATTCTCTGATGAAGTGATACCTTGTATCAATATGCTTGCTTCGATCGTGATACACTGGATTCTTCGCGAGTGCTTGTGCGAATTTGTTGTCAATACAAATCTTTGTAGATCAATTTGTGCTAAATTGAGCTCCTTCAATAATCTTCTCAGTCAAATAGCATGACAAGTACAGGATGTTGCTGCTATATATTCAGCTTCACAAGTCAAGAGAGTAACAATTGATTGTTTCTTTGAACTCCAAGAAATAACAGAATCAACCAAGAAAAATACAAAACCAGTTGTACTTTTTCTATCATCAATATCTCCCGCATAATCACTATCACAATATCCCATAAGGTTGAAATCATTAGAAGAAGAATAAAATAACCCAAAGTCAATCGTACCTTTAAGGTAACGAAGAATTCTTCTAGTGACTTTCAAATGAGTGGAGGTAGGAGCTTCCATGAAGCGGCTTACTACTCCAAGTGCAAAGAGTATATCTGGCCTGCTACAAGTCAAGTACCTCAAACTTTCCACAAGACTTTTGAAAAATATGGGATCCACTTTTTCTCCTTCATCAAACTTGGACAATTTTGTCCCACTCTCCATCGGTGTGTTCACGGGATCGCAATCGAGCATGTTGAACTTCTTCAATATCTCTTTCGTATAGCCTTCTTGAGAGATAAAAATTCCATCCTCCGTCTGCTTCACTTCTAGACCCAGATAGTATGACATGATCCCTACGTTTGTCATCTCGAACTCACGGGACATATCTTTCTTAAAAGCTTCAAACAAACTTGGGTTGTTACCCGTGAAAATAAGATCATCAACATAAAGACAAACAAGTAAGATATCTCCATTAGTATGAACTTTAAGGTAAAGAGCATATTCATGGAGACAACGAGTAAACTCATTGTCTTGAAAATACTTGTCGATGCAACTGTTCCATGCTCGTGGGACTTGCTTTAATCCATATAAAGCTTTCTTTAACCACAACACTTTATCTTCGTGGTTTTTGACCACAAAGCCCAATGGTTGTTCAACATAGACTTCTTCTTCAAGATAGCCATTCAAGAAGGCTGACTTGACGTCTAGTTGATGGATCTTCCACTTCATTTGCGCCGTCATAGAGATCAGCCAACGAATCGTCTCCATACGGGCAATAGGTGCATAGACTTCTTCATAGTCAATGCCTTGCCTTTGCTTGTAGCCTTTATCCACAAGTCGTGCCTTGTGTTTCTCCACATCTCCATCAACATTCTTCTTTGTCTTGTATATCCATTTCACTCCAATTGCTCGATGACCCTTGGGAAGAGTTGTTAACTCCCAAGTGTTGTTCTTCTCTATTGAATCAATCTCTTCCTTCATGGCTTGTCTCCATCTTTTGTCTGTAACAGCTTCATCAAAGTTCATTGGTTCACTGTCAGCAAAGAGACATAAAAAATCAAAATTAGTAACTTCTTCTGTGTCCTCATAGAGCTCTTGAATACTCCTTGTCCTTTGCGATTGTTCATTTGAACTTTCTTCAGAAGAGGGAGATGCAACATTTGTTGGAGAAGGAGGTGGAGTTATTTCCTGCACAGGTTCCACGGTCTGTGGTTCTTCTTCATCACCAAAGTAAGGAAGAAAATCATATGAAGTTTCTTCCTGGGCTTCCCAGTTCCATGCCAATTCTTCATCAAATTCAACATCACGACTTACCATCACCTTGTCGTTGCTTGGGTTGTATAACTTGCAGCCTTTTGAACTTGTATCATAGCCAACAAACACATGCTTAACACTCCGATCGTCAAGATTTGCTCTCCCTTGATGTGGAACATGAGCATAGGATATGCTCCCAAAGATTCTCAAGTGCTTGACACTTGGCTTTCTTCCACTCCATGCTTCTTGAGGGGTTTGATCTCTAACATTTCTTGTTGGAGACCTGTTGTTCAAATAAACTGCACAAGAAACAACTTCGGCCCAAAATTCCTTGGGCATACCTTTAGCTTTCAACATACATTTAGCCATATTAAGAATCGTTCGATTCTTTCTCTCTGCAACTCCATTTTGTTGGGGTGAATAAGGTACCGTTAGAGGGCGACGCATTCCATGAGATTGACAAAAGTCATTAAGTTCTTTTGAAGTGAATTCGCCTCCTCTATCGGACCTTAGAGCTTTAATTTCATAGCCACTTTCTTTCTCCACAAGTACTTTGAAATTTTTAAAAGCAGCAAAAGCTTCAGATTTTTGGTTCAAGAAATAGACACAAGTCTTTCTACTAAAGTCATCAATGAAAAGCAGAAAGTATTTGCTTTTACCAAAGGAAGGTGGATTGATTGGTCCACACACATCAGTGTGAACAAGTTGGAGTGGCTTGGTTGATCTTGACATGGCCTCCTTTGGAAAACTCCTCCTTGCATGTTTTCCAAAAAGACAAGCTTCACACAATTGATTGGGATGGCTTATTGATGGTATCCCATGCACCATGTTATTTTCTCCCATTGATTTGAGCGCGTCAAAATTCAAGTGCCCAAATCGCATGTGCCAACACCATGATTCATCTTGCACATTAGCCTTCAAACACTTAGCATCAATTGTGTTAAGATTCAAAGAGAATAATCTATTCTTAGCCATATGCATTTTAGAAATTAGAACTCCACTTGAATCCCTAAGCCAAAGATGCATATTTTTCATGTGGATGTCATATTCCTTTTCAAGAAGTTGGCCCAAACTCAAAATATTACTTTTTAGTTTTGGCACATAATAAACATCTTGAATTAGCTTGTGACTACCATCGTTACAGGAGATCAAAATCGTACCTATCCCTTCGATTTTGAATCTTTGAGGTATCTCCAAAGGACACATTACCTCTCACCGTTTTATTGATCTCCACAAACTTCTCTTTGCATCCACACATATGATTCTCCATTGTCCAAATACCACGAGCTGCAATCATCCCTATCTTCTTCCTTGAGTGCCATCAACAACGTTGACTCAATCTCTTCTTTCTTGTCGTCAACAAGGTTAGCTTTTTCTTCAATATTGATACGACATTCCCAAGAGTAATGGACAAATTTATGAAAATTATAATACTCAATTTTGTATTTGTCATACCTTTGTCCATTATTTTCTTGGTAGTAGCCACGTCCTCTTTCTCCTCTGTGTCCACGACCATGACCTCTGAATGTCTGGTGGAATTTAACTTCATTGTTGAAGTTGTTACCGTTACTTCTTCCTCTTCCATGACCACCACGGCCTCGTCCGTTCCCTCGATAGCTTTTTTCACCTCCATATTCCTTAAAGGATGCCTGAGTTTTAAGAAGTTGCTCCAATGACACTTCTTGTCTCCTCTTGATCTTTTCTTCATGGGCCTGTAAAGAACCCTCCAATTGCTCCACCGCCATAGAGTCTAAATTTTTAGACTCCTCAATATCACACACCACAAAATCAAATTTAGGTGTTAAAGTGCGAAGGATCTTTTCTACTACACGGACATCTTCTATGTCCTCCCCGCATCTTCTCAATTGATTTACAACAGCCTTCACTTTTGAACAATAATCCGAATTGCATTCTGATTCTTTCATTTTTAAAACTTCAAAATCAGCCCTTAGTGTTTGAAGTTTTACCTTCCTCACCTTATCAACCTTGGAGAGAATTTTGTAAAATCTCCCAAGCTTCATTTGAGGTGGTAGCATCGGCCACCTTCTCAAACATGACATCATCCAAACATTGGTGGATGAGCGTGAGGGCTTGTTGATCCTTCTTCCTTGTCTTTGCCAAGACATCTTTTTCATTTTGAGGCAGAGCTTTCTCATTATCGGGTTTTGCATACCCTCTGTCTACCATTTCCCACACATCCTGGGAGCCAAGAATGACTTTCATACGTAGACACCATTTTTCATAATTATCTTTTGTGAGACGGGGGTATTGAAAAGACAGTGGACTATTATTCGTCATGGCTCTGATACCACGTTGTTGGGAAATAAAAAATAATATTCCCGCCCAGAAATAATATCCACGGCAAATAATAATAACACAAGAGAGTAACAACGACACCAAATATTAACGGGGTAAAATACAATACCCGAGCGAAGCAATATAACCACTATAATATTACAACTTAGTAGTGCCAAGAGACTACTACAACTTCGAAAGAATTAACACTCTTTATTTTAAACACATCACTACAATATTACTCTCACTCACTATTTATCTCACAGACTACAATCTGTGAATTACTCCCTCTAACTCTCTTTTGATGCTCTTAAGTTTGATGTGTCTTAACTTGATTGACAAATACTCCTATTTATTTATAGTAGAAGCTGTTGTACCTTTCGACCAATCAGATTAGTTTTCTCTTGCAATTTGCATTTGGAAGTTGAAGATCTTGTTACCAAATTGGTTATCAAGTCAGTATTTGTGAAAACCAATTGCACCACTTGCATTATATTTTGTTTATCTTTTTGTTTTAACTAGATTGGTCCCACAAGTTAAAGAGAAAATACAAGTTTTTGAAAATGATATGATTGATCTTATTTAACTAACATAATAAAGGTAAAAACTTTGCCGTAGTAATTCTCATTCATCTCGCTCAATCTATTCGACTTGAAATTCATTTAAATTTTGTGATTCGTTAACATTTTAAATAAAATAATTCTTTCACGTAGTATAAAAATTTAATAGCTTTCTTTTATCATATTATTATGTTTTTAAATAAATTAGTCGTAGATATAAATCTTCTAATTTTGGATCGTCGGATTTGAAAAAATCAATTAATTAGCCATTGATTAAAAATAAATAGTCAGTTCATAAAGCTCACTGATGTTGATATGCTTGAGTAAGTACTATTAACAAATTAACTACTTTCCAATACCATCTAATGCAACTATTGGTAGAATCACCCATTGGATTTATGTCTGTATTTTCAATGTAACTGTTATAAATATATTTACACGAAATTAAAAATATTTGAATAAACAATCTCAGAAAAAAGACATGACTCTTCGTAGAAAAAACTCTAAAAGAATGAATAAACAATTAAATAAATATCGAAGTTACCTTAGTATAATTTAGGCTTCCGTATCTCTTGCAATAATATTGGTCTAACTGTTCTCTTCTGATACATCATTAAAGTGATAGACAAACAGATTAAACTGTTTTCACCAAAACAATAAGTTCATATACTCCGACAATTACATGGAAACATAGAATAAACCAACCCAACACATGCAAAAAAAGAAGAAGAAGAAGAAGAACTTATTTAA
The DNA here is from genome assembly GCA_005239495.1 of Nicotiana undulata. NCBI lineage: Eukaryota > Viridiplantae > Streptophyta > Magnoliopsida > Solanales > Solanaceae > Nicotiana > Nicotiana undulata. The sequence goes on along the minus strand of ML264828.1, from coordinate 16,749 downwards.
TTTCACTATCTGGAAATAAATCTTGCTTTACTAAGTCTGGCTTCGTTTGTGCGGTGCTATAGTCCAAGTAGGTTTTATGGTAATGGAATTTCTTATTTCATAAGAAAATCTAAAGTTCCTTCATTGATAATGTCATGAACTCAAATTCTAACGGGTTGTGATGGCGCTTATCGTGAAACTAGGCTAGTCACTATCACATAATTACACATTTTCTTCGGCGAAATTTCCCAAATCATTAATAATTCTTCATGACAAGTATATAATTTTCTAAATCTTTAACAAAGCATAAATACACTAACAATCTATAACCATACCCCAGAACTGGAGTCAACAGATCACGAGTATCTAAGAGTAATACTAATACTGCTAATGTTATAATACAACGCCTCATAACAAAACACTAAGTACGAAATGAGGAAAGGGAAATGGAGATGCTGTGGACGTTGGACAGCTACCTCAATATCCCAAATGCTGACGACATACCAACACATCTCATAACCTCATTCAAACTTAGGCGAGCCTTCGAGATGCCAAAAACAACGCAAAAACACCAAAATCACATCAAATTCAAGCCTATGAACTTTGAAATTTCTAAATTCCATCAACGTGCCGAAACCATCCAAAACACCTCCGATTGACCTGAAAATTTGCGCGCACACATCCAAAATGACATTACGAACCTGCTCCAACTGTCGGAATTTCATTCCGACCCCGATAGCCTATTTTTCACTGCCGACCGGAAATCACCAAAAACTAACTTTCGCCAATTCAAGCCTAATTCTACACCGGGTATCAATATTACCTTTTGAACACACCCCTAAGTCCCAAACCACCTAATGAAGCTATACGAGCTATAAAATCCGCATTCCGAGATCGTTTACCAATAAGTCAACTCTCAGTTGACTTTTCTAACTATAAGGCTACTTTTAGAGACTAAGTGTCTCAATTCTCACTACAACCATTCCGAACCCGAACCCACCGACTCCAACACATCATAAACGGTATAACCAATGCATGACAAGGCAAAAGAATAATAATGCAAATTCTACCGAACGACCGACCAGATCGTTATAGATAGAGAATGAAAAAAACAAAATGGAATGTATTATAATTTTGGTTTGTCAATTCAAGTAAGTAAATAATTTATATAAGGTATTATAGTTATGTTATTAATTAGTTGATATAATATTCTAATATTAGTGCTTTTTTTTTGTAGTTCAAATAAGGCAATACTTACTTAGTAAGAGTTTACTTGATTTCGAAATCCTAAATAATAGGAAATTAGTTTAAATTATAATTTTGTCCAATATCAATTTCTATATTATATTAAAAGTAGAGTAGTGATGTATATGGTTAAGCCAAGTGACAATCTAAAAGGAAGTCACTTGGCAATTTTAAGATAACATTAAAATTTGAATTATAAATGAAAACACAATTAAGGAAGTAGTTTAATGAATCTTAAACTTAATTTAAATATATCTTTGACAAATCTAATCTATATATCTACATTTAAATTTATATTTATTAGTATATTTATATTTATATCTATATTTATATCTATATTGATCCAATCATAGATATTGTTTTTCTAAATTAGCTAGAAATATGGAGGTAAAAGATTAATCATAAATTATGATAGAAAATAAAAAATATAGAAAGACGTAAATTGAGATAACTTATGACTATTTATACTTTGGATTAAGTTAAAATATAAAATAAAATTAAAATTTACTTATAAAGATTTATTGAGTTTAGAAAAAAAAAATCAAGAAGCAAAATAAGATCTTTCATAAAGTATATAAATTATTTCTTATATAAGAAAAACCTTAAATAGTCAGTAAAAAATATTTTAATAACAAGAATAATAAACTCATATTAATATCTAGAAATCGGGCAAACGAATATAAAAGTAAATATTACTACGCTATTCAGATATAATGTGTTCAAAAAATTAAGAAAATATTTTTATGTGATTAATATTTGAATTAACTGTAGTTGTTTAATTTTGAAATTATAACTTAATTTTTTGAAAATGCAGTCAAATTTAGAAAATAGAATAATAAAACTTATTTGAGTTTGAGAAAGTTTTAACTTTTTATCTATATTATATTAGAATGAATGTGGTAGGAATCGATATTAAATTCAAGCAAGCTAATAAAATTCACATGACAATATATAATATCGAGTATTGAATAATATAATATCAAAAATAAAAAATAAATAGAAAAAAATTATATTTTTCTTCTGTTATTCTTTACAGGATTAATATAAGAGATTCTAGTAGACAACAATAAATATTTTTAGTGGTATGAACAAGCCATCCCTGAACTAAAAGAAGAAAATTGTGATGACTCAAAAGGTCATTCTATGTTAATTTAGTCAAATCTGTATTTCGATTTTCGAGGCCTCGAAAGCCTCCGTTAATATCACCTCGATATACGTGCTCATCCCGGACATGTAGCCGGAAAGCTTTTATGTGAAAACTTGATGAAAAGTTAAAATTTATAATAATTAATTGATTAAAGTTGACTTTGGTCAATATTTTTGGTAAACGGACCCGGACCCGTGATTTGATGGTCCCGGAGGGTCCGTAGGAAAATATGAGACTTGAGCGTATGCCCGGAATCGACTTCCGAGGTCCCATGTCCGAGAAATGAATTTTTAAAGAAAATTATTTTCTGAAAATAATAAAGACTTTTGAAAATGAATTTTGATGTGAAACCTGTGTTACCGGGCTCGTATTATGGTTCCGGAGCCCGGAACAGGTTTAATATGTGTTATATGAGCTATCTGTAAAACTTGGTGTAAAACGGACTTGGTTTAACGTGTTTCGGATCAAAATGAAAAATTTGATAGTTTATGAAATTTGAGAAAATTCTATAGATTTTGGAGTTTAATTCATTGTTTTTGATGTTATTTTGGTGGTTTCATTACTCGAATAAGTCCGTAGGATGATTTTGAGGTCGTGTGTACATTGGGTTTGAGGTTCCGAGGGCTCGGGTGAGCTTCGGGTAGGTCCCGGGAGGTCTTTAGGCTTAAAATATAGCTGTTGGAGGTCACGAACTCAGATCTCTGAACTTACCACCGAGGTCCGCGGTCCTTTTTCGCGACCGCGCCGAGGGCTTCGCGACCGCAGTTGTTTTTTTCGCGGTCCGCGGTGGAGGAGCTGGGCCACTGGTCCAACTTCGGAGGCCTATATCTTTTGATCTATAATGAATTTTGAGATGATTCAAAAACGAAAATTGTAGACTAAGTGTCTAGTTTCCAGAAAGGTAAAGAAATTGTAATTTGGACATTTGTAGAAATAGTTATGACCAAAATACTAAAGCATGTCACTGCAGTCATGTTTCTTAGTTTTCTTAAGCTTTTCTTGGTCTTTGCTAGCGCGGTCGCGGTCCATTTTTCGCTGACCGCGGTGGGGGACCTGAGAGGGGTATAAATAGACGGGAATATCAGTTATTTTTATTTTTCAATGCCCTAAAAAATATAAGAGGCGATTTTCCAAACACTTTTTCTTCTCCAAAACATTAGTAAGTGATTTCTAACTTATTTTCTTTACACCTTAACGTCTTTTTACAAGATTTCACCCTAGAATCTAGGCCTAAAGTCATGAAATCAAAGTAGAAATTAGGGGTTTTGGGTAGAGTTAGGGTTTTGGGAATTTTGGGTAATTCAACCTCAATTTGGGGTCGGATTTCAAAACAAATTATATATTTGGGCTCGTGGGGTATGGGTGATCGGGTTTTGGTCCGAGCCTTGTGTTTGGACCAAGCAGCCCCGGGGTCGAAATTTGATATTTTTGGAAGAATGTTGGGAATTGAATAATTAGGCTATGAGACTGAATTATTGAGTCATTATTGATATTATTAAGTTGATCATGATTAGATATTATCGTTTCGGAGTCGGATTCGAGAGGAAAGGCGGTATTAGAGGCTTGATTGCATTTCTGGACCCAAGGTAAGTGTCTTGCCTAACTTTGGTGAGGGAATAGGTATTGTGCCCTATGTGTTATGTGTTTATCATGTTCAATGCATAGGTAGGGTGACAAGTATCTATGCATTGTGTGTCAAGTATACCCGTGAGTCCGTTTTTCTTAATTTCTTGTTATTACCTCAATGATTATTGTGTTATGTAGTAATTCTTTTGGGAAGTTATGAATTCTTAAGGAATTGGTTATAGCTGAGACCCTTGCCGGGCAAATGCGTTTGACTTTGGTTATTATTCCCCATGTCGGGTGGTTATGAATTGAGATTTCGGTAATTGATTTCCTTGCCAAGTTCGTTATTTATTGTTGATATTACTTGGGCGAGGAAGAGAGTAAAGCACGAAGGGTGATGTCGTGCCATTCATTCATATCATTCATTATTTATTTATTGCAATGTGAGGAAGAGAGTAAAGCACGAAGGGTGATGCCGTGACATTCATTCATACCATTCATTTATTTATTATCGCAATATGAGGAAGAGAGTAAAGTACGAAGGGTGATGTCGTGCCATTCATTCATAACATTCCTTTATTTATTAATGCACAGTGAGGAAGAGAGTAAAGCACGAAGGGTGATACCGTGCCAGTCATTTCATTTATTATTGCAACCATCTTATATATATTTACTTGTTGCATCATGAGGACGAGAGTAAAGCACGAAGGGTGATGTCGTGCCATTCATTTCATTTATTATTGCAATCATTTTACGTATATTTACTTGTTGCATCGTGAGGACAAGAGTAAAAGCACGAAGGGTGATGCCGTGCCATTCATTTATCTGTTTATTTATTGTGTTCAACATCTCCTTTCGCTATTTACATGTTGCCCCCTTACTTATCCCCGTATTATTTGCTTGTCTGTTAAATATCAGTTACTTCCTTGCTATATTTTTGGTAGAATTGTACAAGTAGATTATCGTTGTCGTGTCTAGCCTCGCCACTACTTCGGCCGGGGTTAGGCTCGGCACTTGCTCAGTACATGGGGTCGGTTGTACTGATGCTACACCTGCACTCCTCTATGTTATGCAGATCCCGCAGCCGGATCCGGTGGACAGTGATTGAGGGAGCACCCTTCAGTCCACTTCGGAGAGTTCAAAGTAGACCTGCAGACGTTCGTGGGCCTTGGTGTCTCCTCTATCCTTTTCTCCTTTCTATCTTTTTCTTGTATATTCAAAGACAGTTGTATACAGTTATTTTTCAGATCTTTGTATGTAGTAATCTTTTAGTATGTTCATGAGTTAGTGACTCCAATTCTAGGTATATTTTACGGGTTGTAATTCGAGACTTATTAATTACCTCTGAATTTACTTGACTTTCGTATTTTTAAATATAATTGTTCTAGTTATTCTTGCTTATCTTAGTGTTAGTCTGATAATATAATTAATATATTGGCTTGTCCAGCGGATTCAACGTTAGACACAATCACAACCTGAAAGTGGGATTTCAGATCGTGACAAAAATCGACTAGGCAATAGTTGATACCAACGATTTTGATTGGTAAGGGCAAAGTTGTTCATTTTCAGGATTGCATATAATTAATGTCAATTGTGCAACTAAATTAGTAATAATTTGTGCAATGTGTAAAAGGAAAAAGAATCATTTACCGATTTCTCTCAAGAAACACTGGCTCAAACAAAAAAAATACCAATTTGAACAAGTAACTGTAGCCATTTCTCATACTTCCATATACTCAGAGAGATTACACTACTTATATAGCCTATAGTTGTCACGATCAAAAATCCATAAAAGGTCGTGAAAGCGTCGGACACCACTATCAAGCAAATTAACTAAATAGTTAATTAAATTCTATTTTTATTTTGTATTCTGAGAGACATAAATTTCTTTCAAATTTAACTAGTAACAAATAAACTTTAAGGAGTAATATTAACGTTTTCAAATTTCAATACTAAATATCACATTATCATTTCAGAACCCGGTGTCACAAGTTCATGAGCATTTATTAGGAGGTAAAATAAAATACAATAACTGTCCGGATTACAAATTTGGACAGAAAGAAAGATACAAGTACTCTGAAGGAGATTCTGCTGGCTGTGGATCGTCTCATAAGATGCATCTCACCTAAGTCCCCATATCAGCTACACCGTTGCGCCCACAAGGCCACTATCCATACATGTACATGTATATTAAAATGTACAACAAGTGTAGTATGAGTACGAAAATAACGCGTACCCAGTAAGTATCCCGTCTAACCTCGAAGAAGTAGTGACGAGAGGTCGACTCCGACACTTACTAGTGGTCCAATAATACCAAGTACGGTAAAGAAATGAATAAATATGAAACAAAGTAAATATATGAAACAAACAAGTACAAATTACGTGGTACAATTCTCTTCTTTACAATTTACTCAGCTCTCAACTAGAAAGTTCCCCCGTAACCGGAGCATATACATATATACAGTGGATTTCATCAAAGAGGTTGTCATAATTCAAATAAGGGAAAAACCCTTAGATACACTGGCTTCTAGCTAAATATTACGCACGATTCCATATATATATATATAGAAAGTGTCGAGGCGTACGGACCGATCCAACATAAAAGTAAATTGTGCACTGCCAGAGGGTCGGATGACGTGAGCCATAGATGCATCTATTAACCTGCCGAGGCGAACGGCCTGCTCCCATGAGAGTGTGGTACATAAATCCTGCCGAGGCGAAGGCCCGATCCCATAAGAGTAATGGAAGGAAATACCTCGCTCGCGAAACATACATGCGACGCGAGTACACATAGATTTCTTAAGCTATTATAATATTCCTCAATTCCTTTCGAAATTATGAAATTCAAACGAAACCTTCTAAATCTTAAATTCTTAAATTTCAACTCCTCTTAAAAACATTTAATAAGAAAACTCAATCTCGCTTCCTCTCAAGGCAAACAATAAACATAAATCAATAACAATATCAACAAGGTATGAGGTAAGCCAAAAATCACCTGGACATAGGCATAGTAACGTACAGACTCTCATTACCTCGTGCGTACGTAGCCCCTACAAATAGAATCACATAATAATTTAGTCCACCTATGGGGTTAATTCCCTCTTACAAGGTTAGAAAGGAGACTTACCTCGCTCTCAAGTCCCATAATCGACTCCCAAGCCCTTCAAACAACTCAAATCGACGCTCGACGCTCCAAATCTAGTCAAATATTGAGCAATTCCATAAATATATACTCTAATACTCATTATAATCCTATTTACAACAATTTCCAACTCCGTTCGAAAAGTCGATAAAATCACCCTCGGGCCCACGTGCCCAGATTCCGAAATTTTTCGAAGATAAACTTTACCCATAACCCCACGAACTCAAATATATAATTTATTTCTAATTCCATACCCAAATTCATGGTCAAAATCCAAAAATACCAATTTTTAGGTTTTTCTTCAAAACCCCAAAATTTCCTTTAGGTTCTCATGAATTGTGATGTTAAATCTAAGGTATAATCACAAAATATAACTGAAAATTGATTAGAGGCACTTACCCAATGATTCGATATGAAATTCCTCTCTCAAAATCGCCTACTCTCGGACCTAAGGTTCAAAATATGATAAAATGAAGCAAAAATCCGAGATACACTACTAAAAACAAGCTGCAGATTTCGCATTTGTGACCTAGGATTCGCAATTGCGAACCCTCGCAAAAGCGAAGAAAGCCTTCGCAATTGCGAACAAGGAAGGGCTGGAAAATGTCGCATTTGTGACAAAAAAAGTTCGCAATTGCGAACTGGGCATCGCAATTGCGATGAAAATGTTCGCAATTGTGGCCACACCAGAACCATCAGTTTTTTCCGACATGGAAATGAGCATAACTTCCTCATACGATATCCAAATTCGATGATTCGTTTTGCAATGGTTACACAATTACGATACGGATCTAATTGTTCAATAAAACTCAATTTGGAGATCATTTGCTTAATGTGCTACCCTTTATGCCCAAAGAAACGACGTTGAAACATCAAATAAGAGCGCGATACAACCCAAAACACACCCGAGGCCCCCGGTACCCAGTCCAATCACACCGACCCGCTCCATAACATAACACGGACCTTCTCGAGGCCTCAAATAATACCAAATAACATCAAAACTACTAGTTTCACATCAATTCAAGCCTAATGACCTATTGAACTTCTAACTTCCACATCTGATGCCGAAACCTATCAAATCACGTCCGATTGACCTCAAATTTTTCACACAAGTCACATTTGACATTACGGACCTATTCCAATTTTTGGAAGAATCCGACCCCGATATCAAAAATTCTGCTTCCGGTCAAACTTCTCAAAAACCTTCAAATTTCTAATTTTCGCCAAATGACCCCAAAATGACCTACAGACCTTCGAATTCACTTTCGGACGCGCTCCCAATACCATAATCACCATGAGGAGTTATTCTCATACTCGGAATCCCAAACTTAGATCGATAACATTAAAATGCACTTCAACCCAATTTTATGAAATTCTTCTAAAATGCTAACTTCTACAATAAGCGTCGAAACGCTCCCGGGTCATCCAAAACCCGATCCGAACATACGCTCAGGTCCGAACTCATCATACGAACCTGATGGAACCTTCAAATCCCAAAGGTCGTTTAATCAAAATTCAATCTTAGTCAATTCTTCCAACTTAAGGTTTCCGAAATGAGAATTCTCTTTCCAAATTGACTCCGAACTTCCCTAAACTCAATTCCGACCACGCATACGAGTCATAATACCTGAAAAGAAGCTGCTCATGGCCTCAAACCGCTGAACGACGCGCTAGAGCTCAAAACGACTGATCGGATCGTTACAATAGCTTATACAGATACAACTATAAGTGGCATTTTTCAATTGCGATTTATAAGTCAAATTTATCGGCCGTGATTTATAAGTCGCATTGTTAATTGCGATTTACACTACTGTAGGCTATAGTTGTATAGCTTATACGGATTACCACTATAAGTGGCATTTTCCAATTGTGATTTATAAGTCTGAATTTATCAGTTGCGATTTACACTACTTATAATATTGGCAATAGTTGTACAGCTCATACGGATACCATTTTCCAAATGCGACTTATAAGTATAATTTATGAGTTGCGCTTTATAAGTTGCATTTATGTACGATTTATAGTCACATTAGCCATTACAAGTTGTAAATGCGATATGTACTTAGCAACGGCCAATTGGGATTTGTAGTCTCATTAGCCAATTGCTTTTATGCAATAGATATTCCACAGAAATATTCTTGAGTACAGTTGTTCCGAATCAATGTAACCAAAAAAAATATTATTATATAAAAGAAAGAAATGAAAAATAAAACCAAAATTACTCCTCTTTTAACCCCGACAAAATGCAAACCCCAACCCTAAAAAATAGTAAACAGAAAAATTCCCAAGTTAATATCTTTTGCCAACTAGATAATACAGCACAAAAATAAAATAAAAAATGATACTGCAAAAAGTCCCAATCCCAATTTTGATTAGAAGGTTTTGCCAAGGCAAATATTTTCTATGTAATGGTTTGGTGTATGTAGCAGAATATGTTTGAGAATACAATTCATCTTTTAACAATGGGCAGAATAGTCTAGCGGACCCTTATACTTGTAACGGTTTATCATCCCGGTTCCTATACTTCGTTAAATTATATCTAGGCGTTTATCGTTGTTAAAACACACTATTGCTCAATCACGCTAATATTAATATCCATATCAGATAGAATATGCCACATTATTTTATATTTTTTAATTAATAAAAATGCACCATTATATTTTCACCTTCTTCACCCTCCATTACCACTATAATAAGTTGAGTCATCTTCCTATTAAAACCTGAACATCGAACAACCACAAGAGAGATGCTAGCATATTGCAATTAATGGTTCGAACGTTTCAATGATGAGTTTTCGACAGGTTCGATGAAATTCCTATCCTTCTCGATGAATTTTTTGGACGAAGTTCCTATCCTTGATGATTTTCTATTTTTAATTATGAAGAAAAGAAGAAGCTATGGCAATGGCAGCAACAGAGAATAGGATTCATCGTTGGTCTTTTCTTTTTTTAAAATCTTTTTTCTCTTATTTTAGTCATTTTCTGTTTAATCCTTGTATTCATGCTTTTTCCTTGGCCACTTTATCCATCTCGGCCTTATTTATGCCACATAAGCTAGGTCAACGGTTAGAGGAGTTTAAAATAGTACGTTTTAACAACTATATGTGTTTAGATGAAACTTTAGAGAGTACAGGGATCGAAATGACAAACTGAAACAAATACAAGAATCTACTAGCCTATTATGCCTTGAACAATGTATTTGCTACAACAAAAACACAGCCTAGAAATACAGAGAGAAACAAGAAAGAACATACGTAAATATTTTCTTCTCTCAACCCTTTTTATCCTTCCCTGATTCTTCCTCCCCTTTTTCCTCATGACTCTTTTCGATATCTTCTTCTTCCCCTTCTTTTCATAGTTTAATGCACCCTCCATCCTAGCTAGAAAGAACACCAACAAAACACAATCAGTGCTAGAGATAAAAATAAAATAAAGATAAATAATTAGATATAGAGAAGTAACCTCACAATGTTACTTCAAAATTTCTTCTTCTCCTTTTCATAATTGCTAGTGACACGATGATATTCTAATGGTAATAACTCGCTTAATACCTTCCCAAGTTCTCTTTCATAACAGTTGACAAGTTGAAACCTATATATATAGTCAAGATAAATACAATAAAACAAGTATATTAGAATATCTTTGATTTTCCCTTATTATAAAAAATGAGAGAGTAATATTCATAACAACATACCAGTAAGCCAAAGACTGAAACGGATCATAACGTTTGTAGATTTGTTGTATTTTGTCCCTTATCTGGAGATTGATGAATCCTCTTTTTCTCTTGTGCACTTTAAGTCCATGAAACTGAAATGAAGCTCATGCATCAGACTCGGAAAATAATGACTAACAAAATAAAAATATGGGCTAATAAGATGAAACTAAATAAATTCTTTTGGCCCAATTAATTTTTATTGACAAAACATTTAAAGCTCATTTAGATTGAAAGTAGAATTTGCAATAAGTTAACAAATCAAAAGAAACAAGTTATAAATTTCATTCACCTCATTCATGTGACGAATCGTTTCACTGTCAACTGGAATATAGTTATAGTGTCCGGCACACATCATGATAGTGTCGATGGTAAATGGACCAGCACCATTTATTTTCAGTTTAGACCAACTTGGTTCGGCACCATCAAACTTACTGAGCTTAATTTCCCCATCAACAACTTGTTTTGCCAACATAACCAAGTCCCTAGCTCTATATCCAAAGTTGCCTATACCTTTTAGCTCTTTCTCACTAAAACTTGCTAATTCTTGTGCATTGGGAAAGTCTCCAGAAGCTGAAATATATGCTCTCTTTCTTTTGGACTTGAACTTTTTATATTGTAGATCACAAAGAGCCTCTGCGAGATCCAATGATATCTTCCACCTAAGAAAAGTTGGCAATATATGTAAAGAGAGTATTTCTGAAAAACAATTAAAATCATTTTGTTGCATCAATGAACTTACGGGCAAAAGCGAAGAAGAAGAGATTTGGCAATATCTTCAAATAAGGTTGGCGACCGAAACAATCTACCAAATCCTTTGGCCTCAGCTTCTGGATGAAGCTTATGGAAATCTCTCACATCTTCTTCATCCTTGTCAGATAGTCTCAGCATTCTCTTAACTTGAGACTACATAGAACAAGTCATGAATTTCTTTCTAGTTTTGTTGTACATTGGTTTTTGTACTACTAGTATTTGTTTAGGAGAGAATCAAGAACCCTATTACCTGGATGGCTACCTCATCCTTAAGCGAAAGAATACTTGCACCGTAAACTTTAACGACGAGATGATCCTTTCCTGGAGGCTGTGAAATGGAAGTCATAACAGATGTGGAATCTGCTAATCGCAGAGGACGAGAAAAACTTCTAGTAGATGGCTCCCAACAGTTGGGAGCCATCATAAAAAAGCCGTGGTTGCACACGGCCTTTTCTATACTGAACGTGGGGAATTTCTCTAGGTGGATAATGCAATTATAAGATGGTAGTGTCTCCATTTCTTCCTTTGCTGCAACTAAAAAGTGTGATTCTAGTTAAAATAATAAATATATCATGCTATTCCCAGTGTGATTCTAAAATAAGAAAAAGGGAGCTGGGATACAAGAACAATGGCATAATGATTCAAACTAGGCAGCATGCAAATCTATTTGTTAGTTCCATCTTGTTGTTAGTTTTTTAAAGTTGCAGATACAAGTATATATTAGGACGGGGATCTTTGGAACAACGGTAAAGTTGTCTCCATATGACCTTATGTCGCGGGTTGGAGGCAATCACTAATACTTGCATTAGGGGAGGTTGTCTACATGAATATCACACCATTTAGGGTGCGGCCTTTTCTGAATCCTGCTTTGAACGCGGGATGCCTCGTGCACTGGGCTGATACAAGTATATGTTAATGCTAAGCTATTTTTAGAGCCTAATCAGTCTATAGTTGTAAGTCTAATTCAACCAATTCAGTTCATCCTTCCAATATTACTCGTAAGAGTCACCCTCTCTAATTCCGGTCTAACAACCACCAACAGAATAATTTCCTCAAACCGGACAAATATATATATACTCCTAAGAATTCAGTATTATAATCCAACCTTAGCTACAGTCCAAACATTATGTAACGTTTTAACAAAGTAAGTCACAAAACAGAAAATAACAAAATAATTCTATTCAAAACCCAAATACCAAAACATGAAAGTAAGGGAAGAGCAAGAAAGGAGTCACCTTGAAATTTGATAATTAAGGCTCACTGATCTACCTTTCTTCTACGATTTGATATACAACAATGTAATTTTCAAAGCTTGTGTTGGAAACTTAAAAAAAAACTGCATATATCTTAGTCTTCTCATTAATTACTAAAGTTAGTTTCTTTTTTCGAGACATGTATCGACCACATTTTATCTTCTTGTTCTCGTTTTTCAACATTGAGTGACTTTTCATATTTCTTGATTTATAAATATAGCTATTCCAAAAGGATTCAACCAGGATATCATTAAGAAATTAAATACGCTAGGCATGCAAAAATATTAGATTACATATAGGAGTTTCATAATGATTCTTTGTGGTATTAGATTACAGATTTAAGGTTAGCATAAATTAGTATTCCTTATTTTTCAGGTAATTTTACTTGGTGCAAATAAGAGTTTAATAAAAAAAAAGAATGACTTTTAAAATTTGGAGTCAGAAAAGCTTAAGGTAACTGTTTGAGCAAAAAATGCTAAGCTATTTGCTAAACCAATTAACAAAATAAATGACGGGTAAATCTTAGTCAAATATATATAATTAATTTTAGATATAGGCAAAGTAACCCACAATAATCACACAAGATCAAGTTTATTCTTCTTTCTGGTTGATAAATAGATATCAAATATAAAATGATAAGCTTACATTTTTAGAGCAGTGTTCGATGCTTGTAAGAGCAAAAAGGGAAATAATGCTATAGGTACTTCGCTATGGAGTAATTTTCCTTAGGGTTGCTAACGGATGTTGTGAATTGACTATTGTTTTGGGTTTTAATCTATGTTAATTGCTCAACTTTACTGAATGAGTTATTAATTGAATTGCAAGGTTTATCGTAGTTTTACTTTAATCGAAAAAGAAGTCTGCTGCTATTTGCTTTGTACCATCTTAATTGGATTGATTTTACGCCTCTTCTAGGTAATAGAAAGAGCGTAAGGAGTTATTGATTTTCCCATTTCATGAGAACAACCGAGAGGTGTTCTTCAAAAGATCATTCATTCACTATTTTTGTGCATATATTCATAGGGCTTGTTATTAGGTTAGCTAATGGATCCAAATTTATTTGGAAGAAGAATTGAAGTCCCTGAAGTAGCCTAATCATCTGTTGAAATCGAAAGAACCTATAGAAGTTAAGATTGAATTTCGCATAGAGTTACCCGCAACAATAGTTGATCATATATCTCGTCATCGCCCTTACCTTTAGCATTGATATTCTATTGTTGTTACTAATCATTCGGGTATCACCAGTTTCTTACAGTTGAAATCTTAGTCTATTTGTAGTCAATAATAACATAAATCAAAAGGTTTATTATCCTGGATAGTGTTAAACTGGAAAATTAATAAGACATTATTGAAACCAATTCATGTGGAGACGATTTAATACTATACTATCTTTGACTAGCGAGCCCAAGTTTATACGCCGGTTTTGCGCTTGTCAAATTTTGGCGTCGTTGCCGGGGATTGGCGATTAATAGTGTTTAAATTAATTTTTAGTGTTAATTCAAGAACAACTTTATTTTATTTTCCCTTTTTACACTCTTCTTATATGTGTGCAGGAAACAAGTTAAGTTCAGCAGTGTATAACTCGATCCTCTTCAAAGGACTTGGTGCCTACAACCAAGAGTTAGACAAACACCTGAGGCAGTTAAAAAGAGAGAAAGGATCGAGTGGATTGTTGTTGGGTCAGCCTTCTACCTAGGATAAAATGGTGAACAATGAAGATATAGTAGACCTAGATGCTAGAGAGGTAGCTCAGCAACAGGAAGCACGGTTAGCGGCTGAAGCAGCCCGCAGAATTGCGGATGAAACGATTGATGTGGATCGAAGACTCAATCCCAATCGAATTATCGAGGATGCGTTTGAAAATACAGGTCCTAGGTTTGGGAGATTATGCTAGAACGGTGTACAAACAACAACAGTCTAGTGTGAGGCCCCCACCTACCGATGCCAACAATTTTGAACTCAAATAGGGAGTCATCCAGACCATTCAGAATAATTGCATTTTCAAAGGCAAACCAAATGAAGATCCCAACAAACATATGATGGACTTTGATGAAATTATGAACACATTCCGCTACAATGGAGCATCACATGATGTTATATACCTCAGAGCGTTCCCGTTCTCGCAGAAGGATGATGCTAAGAAGTGGTTGAGAGTTTTCCCACAGGGTCAATCCGTACGTGGGAGGAGATGACTACCAAGTTTTTGGAAAAATATTTCTCGACTACTAAGACTGGAAGGATGAGGAAGGTGATTCACACTTTTAGCCAAGGAGAAGGAGAGACAGTATTTGATGCATGGGAAAGATTTAAGGAGCTACTGCGGAGGTGCCCTCACAATGGAATGGAGAAATGGATGCAACTTCAGAACTCCTGGGACGGTTTAAACCCGTTATCAAGGAGATTGCTAAATAGTATAGTTGAAGGCTCTCTGATGCAGAAAATTCCGGAAGAGATTGTCACTCTTTTGAATGAACTATCTAAAGATACAGATCAATGGTGCACTAAGGGTACCGGAGAAAATCAGTAGGGGTGCACCAAGTAGAATCGTCTGTAGCAATGCTGGCCCAAATTGCAGTTATAGCTAAGGACATCAAGAAATTGACTATGGCTCAAGTGCAAACTCAACTACATGTGGGTTGTGACATCTTTGGGATGGGACAACCTACACATGAGTGTCAAGCTACAACTGAGGAGGTCAACGTTATGGGAAACTTTAATAGAAGGAACTACCAAGGTAGGAAAAACTTTAATGCTACGGGTCAAAGATATCCAGGTTTTTCGTGGAGTTAACCTAATGGGAGCTTGAACTCATGGCAGCAAAATAATCTCAAACCTTAGGGTCAGGGACCACCAGGTTTTCAGAACCAGCATAGGCAGCAATACCAGCCGCCACAGCCAAATCAGTCAAATATGGAAGATCTCATGAAGGCATTCATTAACAAAACAAATGAAAAATTCGAGACTCACGGCACGACTATTCGGAACTTAGAAAGGCAAATGGGACATATTGCAAAAAAAATTCTGAGAGGGCTCCTGGTACTCTTCCCTCCGACACTGAAAAGAACCTGAAGGAAACAATCAAAGTTGTATCTCTGAGAAGTGGTAAAACATTGACTAACCCAGTAGTAAAGGCTAAATCGGAGGTGGTTAACAAGCAGAATGGGACACTAGTAGAGGAAAATAATAAGAGAAAAAGAGCCAGAATAGTGATTGGCTCTCACCCACACTACTATTGTAGTAGGAAGATGAGGGTCGGTGCAGTTTTTACCCGAAAGGTCGAGATCGAATCCTCAGGGAGTTATGATTTGGAGTGAGTTTCTAAGTGATCTAGCAATGGTTCGTGTTCTTGATTACACTTTTCATCATTGATGCTTTTGTATTATAGCTATGATTTATACTAATAATGATAGCAATTGAACTACTAATATCTTTTTAGGTTGTTTTCTATTTGGATAAAGGCACTAAGGTTATGACTTCTACCTAGGCGAGTAATTAACGGATTCTAATACCTAAGGCAAAGATGTTATTCGGGGAATTTATGATATAGCCAAATGTTCCAACGTTACCCACTCTATACCTCTCGGTAGTTTGTGTCACGACCCAATTCTCCCTCCGACTGGGTCTCGTGACGGCACTTAGTCTAGACGACTAGGTAAGCCTATACCTTAAGCGAAATTTAGATAAAACATGTAAAATAACAGTAAGTGAAATAAGTCATAGTAAAGTCGACGCCGCTCGGCATTAACCTNACGCTGCAGATTATACCTCGAGTCTCATGATACTGCTGCTGCTGGCTAGCTGAGATACCGCGTACTAGGACCTGGATTTGCACATGGGGAAAACATGCGCAGAAGGGCGTGAGTACTCCACATTTGGTACCCAGTAAGTGGCAAGCCTAACCCCAGTCAGGTAGTGACGAGGTCAGGTAGAGGCCCTACTGAGGTTTGCAAAGT
>MDKH01124632.1:0-21856 GCA_005239495.1 Nicotiana undulata | reverse complement strand
GAAAGTTTCAGCAGTTAGAGATTGGCCTAGGCCCACCTCAGCCACAGAGATTCGGAGATTCTTAGGCCTAGCAGGCTATTATCGCTGGTTTGTGGAAGGGGTTTTCATCTATAACAGTCCCTATGACCAAGTTGACGTAGAAGAGTGCTCAGTTCAGATGGACTGAGGAGTGTGAAGCGAGCCTTCATAAGCTCAAGACAACATTGACCACAGCACTAGTGTTGGTACTGCCCACAGGTTCAGGTTCTTATACCGTGTATTGCGATACTTCACGGGTTGGACTTGGTGCGATATTGATGCAGGAGGGCAAGGTTATAGCCTACGTATCTCGTCAGTTGAAGATTCATGAGAAGAACTATCATGTCCATGATTTGGAGTTTGCAGCTATTATTCATGCCTTGAAGATTTGGAGGCACTATTTGTATGGGGTGCCGTGTGAGGTATTCACTGATCATAAGAGTTTGCAATACTTGTTTAAGCAAAAGGAGTTGAATATGAGGTAGAGGAGGTGGTTAGAGTTGCTGAAGGATTTTGATGTTACTATTCTCTATCATCCGACAAAGGGCAATGTGGTGGCCGATGCTTTGAGCCGGAAGTCAGTATGGGTAGCTTGGACAATTTATCAGTTGGAGAGAGACCTTTGGCTTTGAATGTTCAGGCTTTAGCCAATCAATTTGTGAGATTTGAGGTTTCTGAGGGTGGCAGTGTTTTGTCCCATACCGTCGCTCGTTCTTTGTTGTATGATCATATTCGTGCCAGGCAGTATGATGATCGTCATTCGTGTGCTCCTAGAGATGCAGTTCGGCAATGGCGTGCCAAGCAGGTCACAGTCGATGCTGAGGGAGTTTTGAGATTGTAGGGCCGCATTTGTGTTCCTGACGTGGACAGCATTCGTGAGTTGATATTGCAGGAGGCCCATAGTTCCCGGTATTCCATTCATCCGGGCTCCGCAAAGATGTACCAGGACTTGCGGCAGCATTATTGGTGGCGTGGGATGAAGAAGGATATTGTGGCTTATGTAGCTCGGTGCTTGAATTGTCAACAGGTTAAGTATGAGCACCAGAGACCCGGTGGTTTAATGCAGCAGATTCAGCTTCCCGAGTGGAAGTGGGAGCATATCACGATGGGTTTTATAGTTGGGATTCCACGGACTTCGAGGATGGTTGATGCACTGTGGGTTTTTGTAGATAGGTTGACCAAGTCAACACATTTCATTCCGGTGGCGGTTTCATCTTCAGCGGAGAAGTTAGCTCAGATCTATATGAGAGAGATTGTCAGATTGCACGGTGTGCCCTTATCTATCATATCAAACCGAGGTACTCAGTTTACCTCCCATTTCTGGAGAGTATTTCAGTGAGAGTTGGGCACTCAAATTGAGTTGAGCACAACATTTCATCCTCAGACGGACGGACAGTACGAGCGCACTATTCAGATTTTGGAGGATATGTTGCGGGCATTTGTTATTGATTTTGGTGGTTCATGGGATCAATTCTTGCCTTTAGCAGAGTTTGACTACAACAACAGTTACTAGTCGAGCATTCAGATGGCTCCGAATGAGGCGTTGTATGGTAGGCGATGTCGGTCTCCAATCGGATGGTTTGAGCCCGGGGAGGCTAGATTATTGAGTTCTGAGTTAGTCCAGGATGCCTTGGATAAGGTGAAGATCATTCGGGATAGACTTCGTACAGCTCAGTCCAGGCAAAAGAGTTATGCAGATCGTAGAGTTCGAGATTTGGCTTTCATGGTAGGAGACCAGGTGTTCCTTCGAGTGTCGCCTATGAAGGGCGTGATGAGATTCGGAAAGAAGGGCAAGTTGAGCCCTAGGTATATTGGTCCATTTGAGATTTTGGACAAGGTAGGAGAGGTGGCCTACAGACTTGCCTTGCCACCGCATTTATCAGCCGTACATCCAGTGCTTCATGTATCTATGCTCCGGAGGTATATTGCAGATCCATCTCATGTTCTAGGCTTCAGCGGTGTCCACTTCGACAAGGATCTGACTTATGAGAAGGAGTCGGTAGCTATACTAGATAGGTAGATTCTCCAGTTGAGGTCGAAGAGTTATCCTTCGGTCTGTGTTCAGTGGAGAGGTCAGCCTGCCGAGGCAGCTACTTGGGAGTCCGAGTCCGATATGAGGAGTCGTTATCCCCATCTTTTCTTAGACTCGGGTACTTTTCTATGTCCGTTCGAGGACGAACGTTTGTTTTAGAGGTGGAGATTGTGATGACCCAAAAGGTCATCCTAAGTAATTCTAGCTAAATCTATGTTCTGAGGCCCCGAAAACCTCCGTTAATCTCACCTTGATATGCGTGCGCAACCCGGGCATGTTGCTAGGAAGCGTTTATGTGAAAACTTAATAAAAATGGAATTTTATGATAATTAAATGAATAAAGTTGTTTTGGTCAACATTTTTGGTAAACGGACCTGGACCCGTGATTTGACGGTCCCGGAGGGTCCGTAGGAAAATATGGGACTTGGGCGTATGCCCGGAATCGAATTCCGAGGTCCCAAGCCCGAGAAATGAATTTTTAAAGAAAATTGTTTTCTGAAAATAATAAAGGTTTTTGAAAATGAACTTTGATGTGAAAACCGTGTTATCGGGCCCGTATTATGGTTCAGGAACCCGAAACAGGTTTAATATATGTTATGTGACTTATCTGTGAAATTTGGTGTAAAACGGACTTGAAATGACGTGTTTCGGATCAAAATTGGAAAAATTAAGCTTTATGAAGTTTTAAGAAATTTCTATGAGTTTTGAGGTTTAATTCCTTGTTTTGATGATAATTTAGTGATTTAAATGCTTGAACAAGTCCCTATGATGGGTTGGGAGTCGTGTGTGTTTTTGGTTTTGAGACCTGAGGGCTCGGGTGAGATTCGGGTAGCTAACGACGTGTAAAAGCCATGAAACAATCTGGTGTTTTGGACTGGTTTCTGGTGTCTGGTGCTTTCTTCTCTGCGATCGCAGCCTTTGTTCGGCGATTGCATAGGCTTAGGTTAAGGGGTAGCTGGGTTGCACTATGTGATCGCATACCGTCCTCCGCGATCGCATAGTGTGTCAGTGGAGTCAGGTGGGGGCTGGGTAGTATCTCTCTGCGGTCGCACCTTTCCCTCCGCGATCGCAGAGGTCTGTGGACTGGCTCTTCTGCGATCGCATCTCGCCTTCTGCGTTCGCATAGTAGGAAATCGTATAGCTCTGCGATCGCAGAGAACAATTTTCGACCAGTTATTTCTTTACTCAAAAACAGAATACCTACACGGGATTTTTCATATTTCACCAACTTCTTCTTCGCCAAGACCTCATAGGCGATTCCTAAGCTAGTTCTCCTCCACAACCTATTGGGTAAGTGATCTTAACTTCTAATTCTTCCATTTCCTTCCATAATCACTAGAAAATCTAGGCCTAAAATCATAAAATCAAGTAGAAATTAGGGTTTTTTGGGTAGAGTTAGGTTTTTGGGAATTTTGGGTAATTCAACTCCAATTTGGGGTCGGATTTCAAAACAAATTATATATTCTAACTCGTGGGGGTATGGGTGATCGGGTTTCTGTCCGAGCCTCATGTTTGGACCAAGCGGGCCCGGGGTCGAATTTTGGTATTTTTGGAAGAATGCTAGAAATTGAATATCTAGGCTATGTGATTGTGTTATTGAGTTTTTATTGATATTATTGAATTAATCATGCCTAGATATCGTTGTTACGGAGTCGGATTATAAAGGTAAGACGGTCTTAGAGGGTTGATTGCTATACTTTGGACCGAGGTAAGTGTCTTGCCTAACTTTGGTGAGGGATTAGGTATTGCCTGCTATGTGTTATGTGTTTATCATGTTCAATGTATAGGTGAGGTGACGAGTACCTATACATTGTGAGTCCAGCGTGCCCGTGAGCCTATTTTGATAAAAATTCAGCTATTTCTTCAATGTTCATCATATTACGTGATTGCCTCTTCTTGAGAAGTTGATTGTGGTTGACGTACTAGTTGTAGAGATTATGAAATGTCGGTTCAATTGAGAGTCCAAGTACACAGTATATATATTGAGTTGATTGGTTATAGCTGAGACTCTTGTCGGGTATTTATTGAGATATTGACTGATATTTTCCCCTTGCCGGGTGATTTGAACTATATTTTTCCACTATGCTGCATTCCTTGCCATACATCCTATCATGCATAGTGAGGAAGAGAGAGTAAAGCACGGGGGGTGATGCCGTGCCATATTTACATTCATTGAAAGCACGAAGGTTAATGTCGTGCCATATTTACATTCATGAAAGCACGAAGGTTAATGCCGTGCCATGTTTACATTCATTGAAAGCACGAAGGTTAATGCCGTTCCATAATTATATTTATTGGAAGCACGAAGGTTAATGTCGTTCCATGTTTACATTCATTGAAAGCACGAAGGTTAATGTCGTGCCATGTTTACATTCATTGAAAGCACGAAGGTTAATGCCGTGCCATATTTAAATTTATTGAAAGCACGAAGGTTAATGTCGTTCCATGATTACATTGATCACATCATACATTGCATAGTGAAAGAGAAAGTGAAGCACGAAGGATAATGCCGTGCCATGATTTACATTGACTATAACATGCTTTGCATAGTGAGGAAGAGAGTAAAAGCACGAAGGGTGATGCCGTGCCATTATTTACATTCCTGGCATTTGTACTTGTCTTTACTTGGTACTTTCTGTTAAACGGCTTCTTATCTGCTTTCTTATGATCAATATACTGTCATATCTCACTTGTGATCCCTTTAACTGCTCCCGTTTCCCTAATTGTCTGCTTATTTCTTGCGTTGCTATCTGTGTTATATGTTGTAGGATAGGACATGTGTACATCGTTGCTAAGTCTAGCCTCGTCACTACTTCGGCCGAGGTTAGGCTCGGCACTTACTCAGTACATGGGGTCGGTTGTACTGATGCTACACTGCACTTCTTTATGTTGTGCAGATCCCGCACTCGGACCCTGTGGACAAAACTGAGGGAGTCTCCTTCAGTCCACTTCAGAGGCTTCAAGGTATACCGCCGGCGCTCGTGGGCCTTGGTGTCTCTTCCGTCTTTGACTCTTCTATTGTCTTATTTATTCTGTAGCTCCGAAGACAATTGTGTACCCTTCTTTCTAGACTTTGTATTTAGTACTCCATATAGAGTTCGTGAGTTTGTGACACCCCGATTTTGGGATTATGCGACGTTGTGTACTTTACCGTTTCATTAAACCTTTTGGATGTTTATTACATTTTTACTGTAAGCATTTTTAAGCGTTTGTTATTTCCGTTAAGTTTTGAAAGGCATTACCTTTACTACTATTGACATGAGTTGAAATTTGTTAGATTTATTGCATGCGTTGGCTTGTCTAGCGGGTTCAACGTAAGATGCAGTTACGGCCTGAAGGTGGGATTTTGGGTCGTGACAGCTATACTATAGCGCGGTACATATGCGCGCTATACCTTGCTGCACATTTAAAGTTCAATTAAAGTGCGGTTATTGACTGCGTTATACATATTATGACGCCCAATTTTTTCTCACATATTATGGTTCTTTGAGTCTAAAAGAACCACACTTTAGTTCCGGTATAACTACCAAGTTGATCTATGAATTAAAAATACCTTTTATCATTTTGTGCTTGCATTTTTTTTTTTAGTTTTATTGTCTACCTCACACATATATTTTTAATAATACATGTATAATTTAAAAAAGAACATTATTTGACACGGGATGTATGTGTGACGCACAAGAACTTTTATTTAAATGTATTTGAGCTTTCTTATAAAAGTTTGGTAAAATTTTACTTACACCCGGTGTGGGCAGGGCACTGCAAGTAAAATTTTGATAAAATTCTTATAGTTGAGTCTTACATTTTAAGAACGTTAACATGTAATTACTACTCCCTCTAGGGGTGTCAATGGTCCGATTTGGTCAGTTATTTTATAAAGTATGTATCATATTAATTTTTCAGTTATTTCATTATGTATAACTAAAATTAGACTTTTCGAAACCGTCTCAATCATATCGATTTCTCTTCGGTATCGCTACGGTTAGGTTAATTTTAGGTATTTTTTCTAAATGTCATGTAAAAGTCACTAGTTGGAGTATGATGCAATAACATACGCACTTCTATAGCATATAGCAAAACTCTTTAGATATATTTACATTTGAAAGAGTGATGAATTAAGAAAATATGAAAGATGGCTAGACTATAGATCCATCAACTATTCTACAGCAACGTAAAAGAAACTAAAAAATTAATATAAAGAAATATAAATTATACAAGTGAAAAGATATTAACCAAGTTGGGATTGAGACTAAAGAATAAAGTCTATAAAAGATTGAATATTCAAAAAGATAAATCTAAATCATATGAACTGAAACATATTCAATACATTGTAGTTTGCTACTCATAATCGCTACAATACCTTGTGTCTTAGCTTGCTAGTGAATATGCTGAAAATAATTTAGTTTCAATAGGAGTAATTAGGTTTGTGAATTAGGATTTTAAGTTTAATTACTTGTTGACTTGTAATTGTTTTCATAATTTCAAGATCCAAGAAAAAAATTAGTGCTTTATTATTTCTAAAATTAATATATAAATATATTTTTCACATATAAATTTATTCGGTATGGTCGTTATTTTTTCGATTTATTTTTCTAAAATAAAAAACCTACCCTAATTATCGGTACGATATAGGTTTATATAAAAACCCATAGTTTTATTAAAAGAAACCTAAAAATCGATTCGATACAGTGTGGTTCGATCATTTTAGTCGGTTTTTAAATATCCATTGACACCCCTAAGTCTCCCTTCTTCCACTTTAAGTGATTTTTTGGCCTCTTTTTGTGGTCCACAATATTTGATTTGTTCAGATATAAAAAAAGGAATTAACTTCTTCTTTCCCAGTTACCCTTGGAGTAAAGAGTCTAGGAATAGTTTATTATATTTCTAAGGAGAAAATTAAGATTAATATGGTCATTTTTATTGTTAATTTATATTAAAATATGAATTCCTTAATGTGTGATAAAAGTAAAAAAAAATCAGTTAAAGTGAACAAAAGAAAGTATCATTTAAGTGAAATGATAGTGGTATAAAAGTAAAAGTCTAATATAATACAATTTTCATAGGAGGAATTAAATAAATGGTAAAATGTAAACTTTCATAATGCCCTTTTTGTGGTCAAATAATGGTGATGACAAGCAAATTTTACAATTTATTGAGGATGGCTGAAGTCTGAAAGTAATCATGGAACAATTTATTACTTCCTTCCATCACTTTTACTTGGCACGTTTTGACTTTTCACACCCCCTACAAAATAATAATTGATATAATAATTTTATCACAATAACCATATTAATTGATACTCAATAATTGAACCCAAATTTTCAAATAACTTATGAAGAAAAAAATACTCCAAAGAACAAGAGAATAAAAGATGACTTTAGGGGACTTTTGTGTTTAACGAAGGGGATAATGAATCCAAACTCTAATGGATTATTTTCTACAAAATCTTGCTACAAGCTTTTAATTCCTAATAACACTTCAAACATTTTCTTTATCTGGATTTGGGACCTCCGCTGTCCTAACAAAATCAAAAAATTTCTTTGTTAATGCATGCATAATCGTATTCCTTGTCGTGTCATGTTAGCACATATTGACACTAATATTGATGCCAACTGCATGACCTGTAGGAAAATGTGAAAGATATCCAACATATCTTTCTACACAGCCCAGTTACTAAGCGCTTCTGGAACAATATGGAAAATAGAAGTAACAACAATTTCAACAACATTGATCTTGATCTTAATGCCCAAAAAGTTATACATCAAGCTTAGAATTTTAATTTCTTTACCAAAAAAAAAAAACCCTTTCAGAATTCATAAGATCAAGATTGAGGTCAAGTGGGATAAACCACCTACTGGCATGCTCAAAATAGATATAAATGGTGCTTATTCACAAACCACTATGGCAGTTGGTCTAGGTGGAGTATTCAGAAATAACAATAGAGACTGGAATGTTGGTTTTCATAAATCAGCCCATGCAACATCATCCATCCACGCATAATTAATGACTTTACAGTAAGGATTGAATATTGCAAGAGAGATGAATTTCTTCAAAATGGAAATTGAAACAGACTCAACGGAGACATCAAGCTCTTATATGATGACAATCAATATCGTTCTAACACTATTCTTGAATGCAAGTTGTTAATGCACCAGCTGAAGCTCCCAGTTCTGAGGCACAACTTCAGAGAACGAAATGCAGTAGCGTACCTATTAGCTAAGGAAGCTGCTAAAAATTTCTCCCCTACTAAATATTTTACCATGCTCGTCCACCCCTTTTGGTTGATCCTGAATTAAACAAGAACAAGAATGGAATATGTATGTCACGACCCGAATTCTAAACCCGGTCGCGATGGCGCCCAAGACTGTTGTCAGGCAAGCCAACGTGAATTTACTAGTGCGTTTCATTTAATTTACCAAAAAATTTTGCATCAATTACTTGGTTTGAATTAAGACATTAGGCAAAAACGAGTAACTTAGGAAAATTTTATACAAAATAACCATAAGTGTCATAAATTAATATTTACATCCCAAAATAATGTCTACTAACGTGTGTGCCAGGAACTAGTGCCACAAGTTTACATGCATCTAGTAGAGTAAGAATCCAACGGAATACAAGTCTGTCCTACTGTCTGAGAAAATATAGACAGAAATAACAAAAGAAAGAAAACCCCAAGGTGCTGCTGGAAGTCGTCAAGGGAAGCAGCTCACCGTGAAGCCTCGACCAGGTATATATCAGGGACGAACTCCGGGCTGATACCCAGATGCACTGCCTCAGAACATGTACAATTAAATACATAGCGTAGCATGAGTACATAAATAATATGTACCCAGTAAGTATCCAGTCTAATCTCGAAGAAGTAGTGACGAGAGGTCGACTTGACACTTACTAGGGTCCAAACAGTATAATTATGTGTATAAATTAAAGAGAGTAATAAGTACACATGAATAATAGAACAATGAATATCTAGCCTATTACGAAACCTACTTCGAGTAGAAACTCCAACATACAAATTTCAAATCTATTATTTCAAGTCATTTAGCAGTTTTAAGTCATGAATAATACCAAACCGCATCAACCTTCCGCAAGGTCCGAGGCAACCCAACTACGAAGTCCATAGTGATGCGCCCCCATTTCCACTCAGGTATAGGCATCTGCTGAAGTAGGCCTCCTGGCCTCTGGTGCTCATACTTAACCTGCTGGCAATTTAAACACCTAGCCACATACTCCATTATGTCTTTATTCATCCGCCTCCACCAGAAATGTTGCTTCAAGTCACTATACATTTTCGTAGCACCAGGATGAATAGAATACCGTGAACTGTGAGCCTCCTCTAGAATCCTCTCCCTCAGGCCATCAACATTAGGGACACATAAGCGACCCTGAAGTCTCAGAACACCATCCTCGCCAATAGAAACCTCCTTGGCACCACCCTGTACCACTGTCTCCCAGAGAGCCACCAAGTGCAGATCATCAACTGTCGAGCCCTGATCTCCCCCAATAATGATGATCGAGCAACCACACGTGCAAGAACTCGGCTGGGCTCTGAAAGGTCCAACCTCACCAAGAGATTAGCTAAGGAATGAATGTCCAATGATAGAGGTCTCTCTTCCGCTGAAATGTAAGCCACGCTACCCATACTCTCCGCCTTTTTGCTTAAGGCGTCTGCAACAACATTCGCCTTTTCCGGATGATAAATAATGGTGATGTCATAATCCTTCAGCAACTCAAGCCACCTGCGCTGCCTCAAATTGAGATCCCTCTACTTTAACAAGTGCTGCAAGCTGTGGTGGTACGTATACACCTCACAAGGCACCCCATACAAATAGTGCCTCCAAATCTTAAGAGCATGAACAATCTTCGCCAACGCCAAATCTTGCACAGGGTAATGTTTCTCATGAATCTTCAGCTGACGTGAGGAATATGCAATAACTCGCCCCTCCTGCATCAACACACATACCAAACTGACGCGTGAAGTGTCGCAATAAACTGTATACATCCCAAATACGGAAGGCAATACTAGAACTGGTGCTGAGGTTAACGCTGTCTTGAGCTTCTAAAAGCTCGCCTCACACTCCTCGGACCATCAAAATAGGGCGTTCTTCTGAGTCAATCTAGTCAGAGGAGCTGCAATGGATGAAAAATCCTCCACAAATCGGCGATAATAATCTGTCAGACCCAAGAAGCTCCTGATCTCTATAGCTAAAGTAGGGCATGGCCAACTCTGAACTGCCTCAATCTTCTTAGGATCAACCTTGATACCCTATTCAGATATCACATGTCCCAAGAATGCCACAGAATCCAACCAAAACTCACACTTAGAGAACTTAACATACAACTTCTGTTCTCGCAAAGTCTGGAGCACAACTCTCAAATGCTGCTCGTGCTCCCCCAGACTACGTGAGTAAATAAGAATGTCATCAATAAAGACGATGACAAAAGAATCGATATAAGGCCTGAACACCTTGTTCATCAAGTCCATAAATGTTGTTGGGGCATTAGTCAAGCCAAAAGACATCACCAGGAACTCATAATGACCATATCTCATACTAAAGGCAGTCTTCGGAACATCCGAGTCCCGAATCTTAAGCTGATGGAACCCCGATCTCAAGTCAATCTTAGAAAAAACCCGAGCACACTGCAACCAGTCAAACAAATCGTCGATACGCGGCAATGGGTACTTGTTCTTGATGGTGACCTTGTTCAACTGGCGGTAATCAATACACATCCCCATAGTCCCATCCTTCTTCTTCACAAATAACACTGGAGCACCCCAAGGCGATACGCTCGGTCTGATAAACCCCTTAGCCAACAACTCCTCAAGTTGTTCTTTCAATTCCTTCAATTCTTTCGGATCCATACGGTATGGGGAATAGATATAGGTTGGGTGCCTGGAGCTAAGTCAATGCAAAAACCGATGTCACAGTCCGGCGGCATGCCTGGAAGGTCTGAAGGGAATACATCAGCAAACTCTCGAACCACTGGCACTGAATCAATCGTCGGAGACTCGGCGGTGGTGTCCCGCACATAAGCAAGATAAGCCAAACAACCCTTCTCGACCATATGTCGAGCCTTCAGGAAGGAAATAACCCGACTAGCTACACTAACTGAGGAACCTCTCCACTCCAATCTCGGCAACTCGGGCATGGCTAGAGTAACAGTCTTGGCATGGCAATCTAGAACAACATGACAAAGAGATAGCCAATCCATGCCCAGGATGACCTAAAAATCAACCATATCAAGCAACAGGAGGTCCGCTCTGGTCTCAAACCCACAGAATGTAACTACACTGGACCGATAAATCCGGTCCACAACCACATAATCGCCCACCGGAGTGGACACATAAATAGGAGTACCCAAGGACTCACGAGGAATATCCAGGAAATGAGCAAACAAAGCTGATACATATGAATAAGTGGATCATGGATCAAATAATACTGATGCATCCCTACCGCATACTGAAATAATACATGTGATCACGGCATCTGAGGCCACTGCATCTGATATGGCCGGAATAACATAGAATATGGCTGGGGCGCCAGATGACTGACCTCCACCGGAATAAACAGGAGCTGACTGGGCTCCCCCTGCCTGGACTCCACCTCTGGGACGACCCCTACCAGCCTGTTCTCCACCTCTGGGTGGCCGAACCTCTGGTGCTGACCTCATAGGCTGGTGACCCTGCTGCACTGCCTTGCCCCGCAGCCTGGGACAATACTTCTTCATATGACCTGGATCCCCACACTCACAACAACCTCCCGGTACCATGGCCTGCTGCCCTGAAGAAAAACCCTGAATAGTTGGAGGGCGGTTTGAACTCTCTGGCATAGCACTAAAGTAAGGGCTGGAAGACCCTTGATAACCAGAATATCTGCCGGAGGAACCCTGAATAGTTGGCGGGTAGTAAGAACTCCCCGGTATAGCGCTGAAATAAGGCCTCGCTGGAACACCTCGGGGAGGTGGTGGGGGTGCTGAATATGGAGGCCTACTAGGCTGGCCCCTACCGAACTGAACTCTGCCCCTGGCTGGAGCACCTCTGAAATCCCCAGAAAATCTATCTCTCTTATCCTTCTGACTCTTCTCTCTGCCCCTCGATCGATAACCCTTAATCCGACGAGCAATTTCGACCACAAGCTGATAAGGAGTCCCCATATCCACCTCTCGGGCCATGTTGGCCCTAATATCTGAGTGCAACCCAGCTACAAATCTCCGCACTCTCTCTACATCAGTGGGAAGTATCATGTGTGCATGACGAGACAACTCAGAAAACCTAGTCTCGTAGTTAGTCATTGACACCTGACTCTGCTCTAGCTGCTCAAACTGATATCGCAGCTCTTCCTTCACAGAGGGTGGGATATATCTGTCCAGGAAAAACTGAGTAAGCTGACAAGCCATATTAAACGAAAGAGCATAATTGCGTTACTTTGCTTAGAAATAAGGAGATAAAAATGAAATGCCTTTTCCTTCCCTTGTAGAATAAAGATACGAGTACTACTACTTTTCTATTGAGCCCACAAAATTATTCTCCATTATCATTTGTTTTTGGAAAACAATTGTATGTTGTCTTTTATTTTTCTGTTTCTACTTTTTCCCTTTCTTTAACTTATCTAATTATTTTCTGACACAAACTTGCTTTCTCATTTAATTTTTCTCCTCTGTTTTCCTTTTTGTTTCTCAAATTGCAGCGTAAATGTCTTGGTTCATGTCACTTAACTTATCAGCAAAGAATGGATTGTTTTTTCTAACGTTCAAAACAGTAAATATCCATTAAAAGATAGTTGAAAGAAAAAAAAAATGGAAGACATAGCACTGGAAAATATAAATGAAAGAGACACGAAAACTTTTTTGTTTTTAGAAAGTTCTCATAGTTTTACTTGAGTGCATATACTTGTAGTTATAACCTGAAAAGTATTGTCGGTGTTGTTTCTCATTTTTGTAGTGGAATTTGGTCTTCTCAGAAATTAAGTAATTGGTTCGCGCATCTAACTGGAAGGTAGTGAAATCAACTCCATGGGACTCCAGTATTCTCATGTAGTGCAGTCTGTCCCTGCACCTATCAATAAAGTCCTGTGCGTCCTCATGACGCTCACCTCCGAAGACAGGAGGGTGCAATCTGGTCCATCTATCCAATAGCTTCTGCGGATCGCCATCCGCAGCTGGTCTGAGCTCAGGTGCTGCTACTACTGGCTGGGCCACGCCCACAGGCAGTGTACCCTGGGTCTGATATACTGCCGCTGCATGACCTGCAGCCTGAGTAGTAGGGGTCTGGGTCCCCCCTCCCGCCTGAGATGTGGCAGGATCCGCTAGAAATAAACCAACCTGGATCATGGTGTTCATGAACCGCATCATACGGCCCATGACCTCCTAGACTCCTGGCGTCGTCATAAAGTCCAACGGGGCATGATCTGCTGGGGGAACCTCTCCCTACTCCTCAATAATGGGATCCGCTGCTGGATTCGCTGGTGGTGCAACTGGAACAGCTCTGGGACGCCCTCGTCCCCTACCTTGGGCCGGTGCCCTCCCCCGACCACTGCCATAGCCTCAGATGATGGGGGTAGCGGCCCCTCCCGGGTATGGAATGTCGGATGCGCGCGTCCTCGCCATCTGTGAGAGAATAGAAGAGTGAGATTGAGTATACCATCAAATGCACGATAGAAGATGAATAAAGAGAGGTTTCCTAACACCCTATAGCCTCCCGAAGATAAATACAGACGTCTCCATACCGATCCGCAAGACTCTATTGGGTTTGCCCGTAACTTGTGAGACCTACGTGAACCTAGAGCTCTGATACCATGTTGTCACGATCCGAATCCTAAACCCGGTCGCGATGGCGCCCTACACCGTTGTCAGGCAAGCCAACGTCAATTTACTAGTGCGTTTCATTTAATTTACCAAAACATTTTTCCATCAATTACTTGGTTTGAATTAAGACATTTGGAAAAAAAACGAGTAAATTAGGCAAACTTTATACAGAATAACCATAAGTGCCATAAATTAATATTTACATCCCAAAATAATGTCTACTAACGTGTGTGACAGGAACTAGTGTCACAAGTTTACAAGCATCTAGTAGAGTGAGAATCCAAAGGAATACAAGTATGTCCTACTGTCTGAGGAAATATAGACAAAAATAACAAAAGAAAGAAAACCCTAAGGTGCTGCTGGAAGTCGTCATGGGAAGCAGCTCACTGTGAATCCTCGACCAGGTATATATCAGGGATGAACTACGGGATGATACCCAGATGCACCTGCCTCATAATCTATACAATTAAGTACAAAGCGTAGCATGAGTACATAAATAATATGTACCTAGTAAGTATCCAGTCTAATCTCGAAGAAGTAGTGACGAGAGGTCGACTTGACACTTACTAGGGTCCAAACAGTATAATTATGTGTATAAACTAAAGAGAGTAATAAGTACACATGAATAATAGAACAGTGAATATCTAGACTATTACGAAACCTACTTCGAGTAGAAACTCTAACATACAAATTTCAAATCTATTATTTCAAGTCATTTAGCAGTTTTAAGTCATGAATAATACCAAACAAGTAGCATGAGCACAATATATCAGAAGGTACGGTTTGGGACAACATAATAGTAAATGTGCACTGCCAGAGGGTCGAACGGCACGAACCATATATGCATCTATTAACCTGTCGTGGCGTACGACCCGCTCCTTTGAGTGTAGGGGAAAGAATCACTCCTCTCGCGGAATATATATATTGCGAAGCGGTCACACATAAACATAACAGTTTTACTTAAATTCTTTTTCCAAAATAATAATGATTCGTCTGCAAACACCTATCAGGAGAACTTCATGAAACAAATTTGCATACGAGGGAATTACAAGGCATATAGTAATTTATGAAAATTCACAAGGCATGGTGTGAACCTAACTACCCGGACATATCAAGAATAGTCACTACGCACGGACTCTCGTCACATCGTACGTACGTAGTCCCCGCAATTTATAACACATAATCATTTATTTCACCTATGAGGACAAATTCCCTCTTACAAGGTTAGAAAGGAGACTTACCTCGTGTCAAGTCTACTTCCCAAGTCAAGAAAGCGCCCGAAACTCCAAATTTGTCGCCGAAGAACTCGAAGCTAGTCAAACATTACATTAACAAGTCAATCTATGCTCAAAAGTCCATAATTCTCCTACTTAAATGATCATTCCAACTTAAATTGAAAAATCCTAAAATACACCCCCGGGCCCACATGCTCTGATTCCGGAAAATTTCGAAGGAAACAATGACTCATAGCCTAAGGATCAATATTATATAGTTTTTGTATGATCCCATAATTAATTTCTTAGAAATTTCTCATTTTTATCAAAAACCTAGGTTTTACTCTAAACCCATAATTTTTACAAATTTAGTGTGTTAATCTACCTAAGAATTCAAGTATTAAACTTAATTCATAGTAGGAATTACTTACCTTACAGTAGCTAGGTCGATTATCTTCTTTGCATGCTCTCAAAATCGTCCAAGGGTGAAGAAAAGTGTTCATAAATGGCTAAGTTCCGTATTTATAACAACTTCACTGCCTCCAGGTTTTTCGCACCTGCGGCTCGAGGACCGCACCTGCGAAAAAATCTCGCATCTGCGGAGAAGGGGAAGGGGCCCTGGCTTCGCACCTGCGGAGCGTAGTCCGCACCTGCGGCTCCGCTTCTGTGAAAAGGGTTCCGCATCTGCGGAAATAGGAAGCTCCCTCATAGGTCGCACCTGCGAGGCTGGTACCGCAGAAGCGGTCTCGCACCTGCAGGTAGCCCTCCGCAGGTGCGGTCGCACCAGATCTGGTGCACCAGTAGTCATTTAAGGCTGGTTTTTGCCTTGCTCGGTGCCCGAATGGAATCTGGGCCCACCCGAGACCCCGTCCAGATATACCAACAAGTCCTAAATCATAATACGGACTCGCTCGAGCCTTCGGACCGTCCGAAACAATGCTAAATCTAAAAATCATACCCCAAAACCTATTGGATCGCACTTAAGAACTTTAAGTTCTTGAATTCGCTTTCATTACGCCGAACCTACCTATACTACTCGGAATGACATCAAATTTTGCAAGCAAGTCATAAATGACATAACAGAACCATTCCCGGTCTCGGAATTTCGTTTGGACCTCGATAACACAAAAACACGTTCCAAACCTCAATTTGAACTTAAGGAAATTCTTATTTCACTATTAGGCGCCGAAACGCTCCTGGGTCATCCAAAACCCGTTCCGAACATACGTCCAAGTCCGAAATCAACATACGCACCTACCAGATCCTTCGAATCTCGATTCCGAGGTCGTTTACTAAAAATGTTGACTGAAGTCAAACTTGACCTTAAAGGCCAACCTTAAAGAACTAAGTGTTCCTAAACCACTCCAAACTCCTTCAAACCTCGAACCACCCGTCCCCGCAAGTCATAAATTAGTAAAAGCAACTACGGAAAATCTCATTTAGGGACACAGGATTCTAAAACGCAAAACGACCGATCGGGTCGTTACAATATAATAGTACTAAATTTCTTCCTACTTCTGTTTGTAACAATCTAGCCACTTTAGGCAACAGTAATGTCTTTAGGGACTATGTAATGTCTTTGTAAACTTTTTTTTTAGTAATATAATCTCCGTTGTTCCATTAAAAAATGAAAAAGAAGGGGGATAGTGAATAGTTCTCTGTGAATTCAAATATTGAGCATCAGAAAGCTGTATTTGACCATTATTTATTCATGAAATGTTGGTTAATAAATTAAGGGTAAAACAGAAAAATATTTATCTTTTTTTAATATATGTAGAGTGACAAATAAGAATAAAAATTTATTTTTAATATACCTGCCAAATAAAAATGAAAATGAACAGAGGTAATATTTCCTAGTTTCAACTGGTAACCTTTTTTAGAGGGACAAAGCAAGTGCATGTTGGGAAATGACTCTTGATTTGTAATGTGCCCGTATTAATTTCTTTGGTAGGTACGAATTACGATATGATAATTGTTTAGCTATAGACATCTAATTATAAAAATGTGATTTAACTCTATACTAATAGCATTTGGACATTTGGACAATATCTTTGAGTGACAGATATGTAACCAGCTCATAGCTGTTTCTATAGACCAATATCACATGCAATTATAAACGTCATATGCTTTAGGGGTTCAGATGAGCACATGCCTGGAGATAAACACAGTATCACACTGTCTTTGCTTTAAAAAGAAGTATGGAGTAGTAAATATATATATATATATATGCGTTGAAATGTTTTGTTTATACTCCATCTTTTTATGTTTAACGACTAACGAGCATGTCACGGCAAATCGTGTACGAGCAATTAATATTTGGAAAAGGGAACTTATATGGTATTTACATTAAGATAGTGAATATAATTGTCTGTGATAAAAAAAGTTTATCACTTAAGTATAATCATGATTTTTTTGTCTGTGATCGGTATCTATATTGGGGCCCGGTTAAATCTGGATTCACGCCGAAAAGTCTCACATTGTGGGTAAAGCGCTCCCTAACAAAGACGACTTCATACCCAGGGACTCGAACTCCGAAACCTCTAATTAAGGATGAAGTAACACTACCACTCCACTATAGCCTTATAACAAGGTCATGCATCTTGTTATTAGGAGTATCAACATTTATAGCAGTTATTAAGATTAAATTACTTAGTTTACAACTAACCTCCCGTCAGGGGTGTGACCAGGTTATGGCTAGGGCTCAATTGAATCCTTTGGTAAAGAAAAAGACAATGGTAAAAGAAGGCAACAACATTACTATTTGAGGAGTAAAAAAATATTTCTTTGACCACATATTTTTTAAATTTAGGAATTATTATAACTTATAATATTTTTATATAATTTTTAGAAAAGTAAATTTTATTTTTATAAACTTAAAGATTCTTTATTCAAGTTTATGACAAAAAGTTAAGAATTTTAACTCTCGTACTCTGAACCTTGTCACATAAAATGAAACGAAAAAAATATATTTAAATTCTATTGACAAAAGGAAAGATTTCTAATAGCAAAGAGAATCAAGAATTATTTTAGGTCATAAATGTTTATATTCTTTGGATGTATATTATACTGCTGTCCAAAATAAATACACAAAGCTGTCATGTCATTATTAATATCCTTAATCACTTTAATCACATTTTGGGCCACAACATAAACTTTGATAAATCAAAAAAAAAAATTCTAGAAACTGCTCCCTTTCAAATAAAAACTTTGGGCTGCAATCTTTTGTAATGAAAAAAGAGCAATCTTTTGGAAAGTATCTAGGCTTCTCAATTTTTAATGGTCGACTTCAAAGCACTGATTTCCAATTTTTGCTTGATAATTTAAAAAATTGGCTAGCCAGATGGAAAACTAATTTCTTAACACTAGCAGGTAGAACCACTCTCATAAAATCAACACTTAACTCCCTCCCAAATCACATCATCACATTCCGGCCAACATCTTAAACAAATTAAATCGTTATCAAAGAAATTTTCTGTGGAGAACCACTTATGTAAAAAAGAAATTGCATCTTATTAAATGGACACAAATTACAACCCCTACAATTGAAGGGGGTGGGGATACAAAAATTAAGAACTAAAAATGATGCATTACTGGCCAGCTTGGCCTGGAGAACCTTCCACAATCCTCGCTCACTTTAGGCAATGACGCTTATTAATAAACACATCCATCTCAAACCAGGCTATACTTCCACAACAACATGGCGCAATATTGTTAAAGGTTGGAATAACTGTCAATGCGGCTTATAGTGGAGAATAGGTACAAGAAATCATATTAATCTCTGGACTGATCCCTGGATAAACACAGGAATATGAGTGTTCATAAAAACCCGAAAAACCGAACCAAACTGAAAACCAAACCAAACCGACCAAAAAAATCGATACTTCTTGGTTTGGTTTGGTTTTGATTTTGAATTTTAAAAATCGATCAAATTTGGTTTGGCTTTGATTTTAATTAAAAAATAACCGAACCAAACCGACTATATGTAACTATTTCAAATTTATTATTACACTTATATATATGTATATTTTTATACAACTTCTCATTGCCTTAGCCATTAAAGTAAGGTCGTCGGCAAAGAAAAGGTGTGAGAAGTGTATATTTGTTCTCCCTAGTGTAATCGGATCCCATTGTTGAATATCTATTTGATTGCTAATATATCTTGATAATATTTTAAGGCACAAGATGAAGATGTAAGGAGATAAAGGATCTCCTTGTCTAATACCTCTACTAGGTTCAGAAAAAGCTGTTGTTGATCCATTGACTAAGACTGATATAGAGCTAGATGAGATGCAACTAAGAATTAATTTTGTAAATTTTGGAGGAAAATTAAAAAACCTAAGGGTGTGACGAACAAAAGACCACTCAATGCGATCAAAGGCTTTTTCCAAATCAATTTTAATCAACATGTGGCCAGCTTTAGGTTTGATTTTTCTTAGGTTATTGACTAACTCTTGAATAATAATAGCATTATCCGATGCTCTTCTATTTTTCATAAAACTGACTTGGTAGGGACTAATTATTTTATCTAAAAAAGGCCTCAGGCGATTTGCAAGCACTTCTGTAATAATTTTGTAAATTGTATTACAAAGGCCAATTGGGCGAAATATTTTTATATCGTTTGCATTTTGAATTTTAGGGATCATACATAGATATGTCTTGTTGATCTCACTAGAAATTATCTGATTATTAAAAGTTGTATGACAGTATTTAGTAATCGACTGACCAACGGTGTCCCAATATCTTTGATAGAAGAAAGGATGTACGCCATCGGGTCCAGGCGCTTTGAAAGGTTTAAAAGAGAAGGTGGCATTTTTAATTTTCATGTCAAGCAAGGGATCCTAAAGAATTTAATTCAAGATTATTTGCCCTTGATGGATTACTCCCTAAACCTTTTTGGTTAGTTAAATTATGGGAGGTTGTGTAGATGTCTTTAAAGTAGTTTGTCACATGTGACATGATTAAGTCATGATCATTAATCCAATTACCATCATCGTCTTTGAAATAGTTTATTTTATTTCTTCTTCTCCTATTTGTGGCTGTTATGTGGAAATATTTAGTGTTTGCATCTCCCTCATTAAGCCAATTAATCTTAGATCTTAGTTTCCAATAATCTTCTTCAATTGTAAGGATGTCATTATATTCTTTTTTAAGGGATTCATCCAGCGATTGAAGAAAATTACTAAAAGCATAATAATAGAATTTTGGATGCCCCGAAGCCTAGCAATTAATATTTTTTTTTTCCTATTATATCTCCAAAATTTTGTGTTTCCATCTTTAACATCCTCTAAAAAAGAGGTACCGGACCTAGTGTAGTCATTTGATGTCCAGTGTTGTTTAACCAAGTCAGGAAATTCATGGTGCTTGCACCAAAAAGTTTCAAGTCTAAAGGGTTGTATATGATTTTGTCTAGTTCTTGGAATTAATTCGATTAGGAGAGGATTATGATCCGAATGAGTCTTAGGGAAGTGAATTATTGAATAATTAGGAAATAGATCACACCATTTATCATTTCCTAGGGATTTATCTAACCTTTCCATTATAAGGCCCCTATTTTTATGTCTATGGTTTGACCAAGTATATTTATATCCCTTAAAACCAAGATCCATTAATTTACAGTTTTCTAATTTTATTTGAAGGAATTCAGCCCTCGTATTGTTTACCCGTCTTGTCACGCCCCAAAATCCCACCTTCAGGCCGTGATGGCGCCTAACGTTGAACCCGCTATACAAGCCAACGTTTTGGTTAAGTTTACTTGTTTAGCATTTAAGATAACAATGATAACTAGAGCAATTATAATGAAAATGCTGAAGGCTAATAAATTCAAGAACTTTAACGATAAATCTCGTAAAACTTCCTCAATTACACCCCAGAAACCGGTATCACAATCTCACGAACAATTTAAGATTTCACTAAATACAATGGTCTGAAATAAGTGAATACATCTGTCTTGGAATTACAGGATAAGACAAAAGATGAGAAAAATGATAAGAGAAGACGCCAAGGCCTGCGGACGCCTGCAGGACTACCTCAGTGTCGCCGTGGACTGAAGGCTACTCCCTGAATCACTGACCACTGGGCCCTGCGCTATAATCTGCACAACATAAAGAAGTGCAGGTGTAGCATCAGTACAACCGACCCCATGTACTGAGTATGCCGAGCCTAACCTCGGTGAAGTAGTGACGAGGCTAGGACACGATAACAATAAAACCTGTGCAATGCAATAGTATAACAGGAAATAATGACGGGAAATAAACAAGTAAATACAACAACGAGGGAGAACATGCTGGGGATAAAGGGCAATATCTAACTGAAACAACAGAACATAATTATATTGGTAAAAAAGAGTCTCACACGTAAGCTGACACTTGACTACTCAGCCAGCTACGTGGATCAAGGAAAACGCGGCAGCTAGATATGATTCTATAAAGAGGCACGATTCAATAAACCTTTGAGTTCATCTGTAACGACCCGGTCCGTCGTTATGCAGTACACGCATCTATTCCTTTATTTCTGTCTTGTGTAGCTCGGTTAGACTGTTCATGGAGTGTTGGGGTTGGTTGGTTCGGGTTCGGAGTGAAAATAGAGGGGATTGAGACACTTAGTCTCTACCAAGAGCTTTAGAGTTGGAAAAGTCAACCCGGAGTTGACTTATTGGTAAACGACCTCGGAATGCAGATTTTAGGGTTCAGATAGATTCGTTAGGTGAATTGGGACTTAGGAGTGTGCCCAAAATATTTTTAGGATGCCCGGTGTAGAATTAGGCTTGAATTGACGAAGTTAGTATTTTGGC
>ML264827.1:0-10117 GCA_005239495.1 Nicotiana undulata | reverse complement strand
TCAATTTCTAGCATTCTTCCAAAAATACCAAAATTTGACCCCGGGCCCGCTTGGTCCAAACTCGAGGTTCGGACCAAAACCCAATCACCCATAACCCCACGAGTTAGAATATATAATTTGTTTCAAGATCCGACCCCAAATTGAGGTTGAATCACCAAATTTCCCACAACCTAATTCTACCCAAAACCCCTAATTTCTATTTTGATTCCATGTTTTTAGCCCTAGATTCTAGTGATTAGGGAAGAAAAGTGGAAGAATTTCGTGTTATGAACACTTACCTATGATGCTATGGAGGAATGGTCTCTCAAGAATCGCCCAAGGAGAGTGGAGAAGAAGAAGTTGGAGACAAATGGGTTTAATCCCGCCTATTTTCTGTTTTTGAACTTAAAAAATCGCTGAACAAAACTGCTCTATGCGATCGCGAAGGGTGGGCTGCGATCGCATAGAGGCTACCCTTTAAAGAACTGCGATCGCGAACAAGAGACTGCGATCGCGTAGCTTGGGGACTCGACCCTATCCGATCGCGAACAAGAGACTGCGATCGCGTAGCTTGGGGAATCGACCCTATGCGATCGCGACTAAGAACCTGCGACCGCGATGAGTACCTAGCCAGCCCCTCACCCAGACCTCCTACACCTCTATGCGATCGCGAACACTGCTATGCGATCGCATAGATAAATGACCTGATCCTCACCTATCTCTATGCGATCGCAGGGGAACGTTCGCGATCGCATAGAGTAAAACCTGGGACACCAGCAACAGCAACCTTACACCAGGTTTTTGACTCTTTAACACCCCGTTAGCTACCCGAAACTCACCCGAGCCCTCGGGTCTCAAAACCAAAAACACTAACAACTCCCAAAACATCCTACGGACTTATTCAAGCTTTTAAATCACCAAAATATCATCAAAAATACGGAATTAAACCTCAAAACTCATAGAATTTTCTCAAAACTTCACAAAGCTTAACTTATTCGATTTTAATCCGAATCACATCATTTCAAGTCCGTTTTACACCAAATTTCACAGATAAGTCACATAACATATAATAAACCTGTTCCAAGATTCGAAACCATAATACGGGCCCGGTAACATGGTTTTCACATAATAATTTATTTTCAAAATCCTTTATTATTTTCAGAAAATAATTTTCTTTAAAAATTCATTTCTCGGGCTTGGGACCTCAGAATTCGCTTCCGGGCATGCGCCCAAG
The DNA here is from genome assembly GCA_005239495.1 of Nicotiana undulata. Classification (NCBI taxonomy): domain Eukaryota; kingdom Viridiplantae; phylum Streptophyta; class Magnoliopsida; order Solanales; family Solanaceae; genus Nicotiana; species Nicotiana undulata. Next base: position 8,904 of record ML264827.1, on the reverse strand, counting down.
TCACATATTTTTCTACGGACCCTCCGGGACTGTCACATCACGGGTCCGGGTCCGTTTACCAAAAATGTTGATCAAAGTCAACTTTATTCCATTATTCAATTCAAAGTTCCATTTTTATCAAATTTTCACATAGAAGCTTCCCGGCTACATGCCCGGGCTGCGCACGCATATCGAGGTGAGATTAACGGAGGCTTTCGGGGCCTCGGAAGACAGATTTAGCTAGAATTACTTAGGATGACCTTTTGGGTCATCACATTTACTTACCTCAATAACAGTGGTGGAAGGTCCCTTGAAAAGCTCTCTAAAATCTTGAAGAGGAAGATGAAAATGGAGGATCAAGGCTAAGTCCCGTATTTTATAAAACTGCCCAAGGATTCCTTCACTGCGATCGCGACAAAGGGGCCTACGATCGCGGCAGAGGTCCTGCGATCGCGAAGGCCAACTGGCAAGACCTCTGCGATCGCGGCAGAGGTCCTCTGATCGCGAAGAACAAACTCACCCGGCCCAGACGCGACTCTATGCAATCGCAAGAAATGGGATGCGATCGCGATGGTGTGGAACCCAGACCTCTGCGATCGCAAAGGGGAAGCTGCGATCGCATAGAACAATCAACAGCCCAGCAAAATCCTTCTCCGCGATCGCAACCCACCTTCCGCGATCGCAGAGAAGGAAACTAGATAGCATAAATTCTGGTTTTTCCAACTTAGCTCCCGGGGGTCTAAAACACACCCGAGCCCCTCGGGACTCCGTCCAAAAGCACCGCCAAGTCTATATTCATGATACGGACTCGCTCGAACTTCCGGAACTTGAATAACAATCACGAAACTCAAAACTCAACCCCAAAACCAAATTGAATCAAAACTTAAGAACTTGAAATTCTAGAATTCACTTCAACGCGCCGAACCGGCCTAAACTACTCGTAATGACTTCAAATTTTGCAGACAAGTTATAAATGACACAACTAAACTATTCCCGGTCTTGGAATTTCATTCGGACCTTGAGAACATAAACTCACCTTTCATGCCAAATTCCAAATCCTTTAAAAACCTCAAAACTTCATTAACTCCAATTTTCCTCATTTTTATCCGAAACCAATCAAATCAAGTCAGTTTCTTACCAAATTTCACAGATAACTTATGTAACACATGTTGAACCTGTTCCGGGCTCCGAAATCATAATACGGGCCCGGCAGCACAGGTTTCACATCAAGGTCCATTTTCATAAACCTTTAATATTTTTATAAAACAATTTTCTTTAAAAATTCATTTCTCGGACTTGGGTCCTCGGAATTCGATTCCGGGCATACGCCCAAGTTCCATATTTTCCTACGAACCTTCCGGGACCAGATCCGTTTACCAAAAATGTTGACCAAAATCAACTTTATTCAATTAATTACCAAAAATTGAACTCTTAATCAAGTTTTTCACATAAAGGCTTCCCGGCTACGCACCCGAGCTGTGCACGCACATCGAGGTGAGATTAATGTAGGCTTTCGAGCCTCGGAACACAGTCCAAATTATATGCACATAAGATGACCCCTTTTTGGGTCATCACAGTTAAACTTCACAGATCATATAAATCAACCCCGATGCTTTCAACTATTCCCTTGTTATGCAATACTGGAGTAGCTATAAATCCTTCTGGGATATGGACTAGTCCAACCTGTACCGACTGAGCTAGAACCTCCGCGTCTAGATCTATTTGAGACTGTACAATTGGTGTTGATGTTCGAGCTTTAGACTGAGCTATACTTTTGTATCTTCCCTTGATCGTAGCTGTCATTGGGGCTTCATCTCTTGTACGGTCATAGACGCTTTGTGTGTTGTCAAGATTTGTGAGAGGACAAGAATAGGCAAGTTCAATCATCATGGAAGAATAAATTCGCACGATGGAGTAGAATAGAAGTGAAATTGTTCCTAACTTCATATCCCCTGAGAGATAAGTACAGACGTCTCCGTACCGATCCTTCAAACTCTACCAAGTTTGTTCGTGAATTATGAGACCTAGGCAACCTAGTGCTCTGATACCAACTTGTCACGACCCAAATTCCCAACCTTAGGGATCGTGATGGCGCCTAACACCACACTTGCTAGGCAAGCCAATGTTAGAGTTCGCTCAAGTATTTCCGTTAATTAATCACTTAAACAGGATAGAACAATTTTAAATTAAACTTGATCCAATGGATTTCAATAAATACTTCTGAATATAAAATAAAAAAATATTAAATTAAGCCGAGCCACGAACTAATTATATAAATAAATCTAGAACTACCCCAGAGCCTGGTGTCACAATTCACGAATTACTAAAGAATACTACAAATAATGGGCTGAAAAAAATAGTGTAATTGTTCTGAATAATATAAAATAGTATATGTAAAAATAGGAGAAGACTCTCGGAATCTGCGAACGCCGGCAGATGTACCTTGTGTCTCCAAATGAATAGGTAGTCGTCCTGAAATCCCCTAATGCTGACTAGTACCTGGATCTGTGCAAAAGAGCACAGAGTGTAGTATCAGTACAACCGACCCCATGTACTGAGTAAGTGCCGAGCCTAACCTCGGCGAAGTAGTGACGAGGCTAAGGCTGGGCTTTAACAATATAGTCGATAACAATATTAAATAACAAAGCAGTAGAGAAGTCTAAATAAATAAATAAATAAATGCTGCAACAAATTTTCATAACTCAGCTGCCTTTTTCAGATCTCAGCTATAACCAATCCTTAAATAAATTTCCAAACTTTAGCTTTAAAAAAAAAAAATAGTGCCAAAATATATAAAGAATAGTAAAATAAATATTTAAGCTTTTCAAACTTTATTTCTTTTTGAAAATCAAAAAAAAAATATAAATGTCCTCCCTTATCGCTCCTTGTTGCGGCGTGCAACCCGCTCCCACCTGTCCTCCCTTATGATCCTCCCTAAATATATCACCCTTATTACTCATGTTGCGGCATGCAACCCGATCTCACCTGTCCACCCTTATCACTCCTTGTTGCGGCGTGCAACCCGCTCCCACCAGACATATCATATCAATTTATTCATAAATTTCACAATTCAGGCCAAGCCTTTCACAATATTTTTGTCTCAATAATTATAAATAATAAACTGCATTTTCCTCATAACTTCATCAATATCCTCTCAACCATGAAACCAACAGGAACATAAGAATATCAATATTTATTTCGTAAAACAATGCCAAGATCCTCAACCGTTTTATATCACAGGGGAGTCAATTCAACAATCAATATTTTTCAAAAAATAGTCACAATAATATCTAACAACAAATTAATCTGGCCAAATAGTCATGGAAACAATAACGAACATATAACAAGTAAAACCATAATCAAATAAGTGAGGAACGGGAAGGGGATCATGTTCAACAGACAATTTGGGTGGTGCATAGGTACTCGTCACCTCACCTATACACCACACCCATGCTTTTCACATAACAAACAAGTGGGGAGTCATATTCCCTCAAGCCAAAGTTAGACCAAACACTTACCTCAATTCCGCAGGTCACTCAGTGCTCAATTATTGCTTTTCCTTTTGAATTCACCTCTAACTTGCTCGAATCTAATCACAATTAACTTAATATCATTAACTAATGCTAAAGGAACTTACTTTATTGAATAATATATTTTTTCCTAAGTTTTCAATGAAAAAAAGTGAAAACTTGACCCGGGCCCGCTTGGTCTAAACTTGGGGTTCAGACTAAATTACGTTTACCCATTCACCCACGAACCCAGATATGCTATTAGTTTTGAAATCCGGCCTTCATTTGATATAAAAATTCAATTTTAACAAAACTCCCTAATTCTACCAAAATCCTAAATTTTTACCATGGATATCCTTTATTTTTTGCTTTAAAAGTGATGCAGAATAGTAAGGAATTGAAAGAACAAGGTTTGGAATTGATTACCTATGAATTGGTGATGAATATTGTTGAAGAAAACTCGTTTTTAGGGCTGGAACCTCGAAATATTGGAGAAGAAAAAGGTCTGCCCGTTTTTAATATATTTTCTGCAAGCTATTCTGCCTTGTTTCTCGTGCCAAACAATCCCTAAACTCGATTTTTATGTTTCCAATGGATTCCTTGTGAAATTCTAGTCAAGTTAGGCTTTTGAATCACTCAATTTGACCTTATAATGAATGAGATATGTAGGTTTTAATATTTGCAATTAGTGCAGATTTTTAATACGCCGTCAGGAGTAATTTCGTTATTAACCTGAAAGATCTGGCAACCTTAGTAAAATGACCATAAAATCCTCATATGATGTCTAAATTTGATGATTCTTTTTGCTACGGGTCCGTAATTAGGATACGGATCTAATACTTCATTCAAAACATAAATTGGAGCTCATTTGTTCAATATAATATTATTTATGCTTGAAGAAACGACGTCGAAGCATAAGAAAGAACGAGCGCAACACAACCCAAACCTATTTGAAACTCACCCGAGCCCTCAGGGCTCTAAACCAAACATGCACGCAAGTCTATAAGCATCATACAGACTTGCTTGTGCGATTAAATCATGAAAATAATATGTAAAACTATGAATTAAACCTCAAAACTCATTATTTTCCTCAAGAACACTTATAGTTCATAACCTTTCAATCGGATGTCCGAATCCCGTCGAAAAGAACTCCGTTTTTCACCAAATTTCACAGGCAAGGCCTAAATATCATAAAAAATCTTTACCGGCCTCCGGAACCAAAATACGGGCCCGATACCAATGACTTCAAACATTAATTATTTTCTTTATTTCATAAATATTTCAACAAAACAATTTCTTTCAAAAATTGATTTCTAAGGCTTGGGACCACAGAATTCATTTTCGGGCATACGCCCGAGTCCCATATTTTACTACGGACCTTCCGGGATCGTCGGAACATGGATCCGAGTCCGTTTACTCAAAATATTGACCAAAGTCAACTTTTATAACATTTAAATTCTAAAAATCACTATTTCTCATATTTTCACATAAAAGCTTTCCGGTTTCACGCCCAGAATGTGCACGCAAATAGAGGTATTTAAAATTAATCCTTTTATGGCTAATAATCCAAGAACGGAGTCTTAATTCATAAAATGACCTTTTGGGTCATCACAGATAGTTCCGAGCAAGTTGAAGCAACTAGAATTGTTGAAGAACAAGGAAAATCTATTTTGTTTTATTAGGAGTTGTAGTCGTCATCTGTACAAACTACTATTTTACTTTCTCTTTAATTAAAAATGATATTTTATGTCAATATTGAGTTCATTTCTTTGTATGATTTCGAATGCGTGTAATATATATATTTATTACTTAAACTTCACATTAGCGAAGGGAAATTTTAGTTTTTAAAAAAGTTTTGTCGTTGAAAGTACATACAATTAACAAATGGAATTTCGGTCGCCAAAAACTAACAATGACTGAAAATTAGTTACTGTTACTGAAATTTTTAACGACTGGGACGACATATAACGATGGGAAAATCCCCTCGCTAATCTTGGTGTAACGACTGGATTCTATGCCATCGTTAAAAGAGTTTTTACGACGGGATCAAAATCCGGTCGTTTACCTTTAACGACAGAGGCACTAACGACCGGCGACGACCGGGTTTTATCCCATCGTAGTTGACTGATAACGACCGGATTTGGAGTTTTAACGACCGCATTTCCCATCGCTAAAGACCTATTTTCGTGTAGTGGTTGTCGAGCGGCTGTCAGAGTTTCTTTTGGAGTCGTCGAGGTAGCAGTGGGCGATCGCACCCTCGTCTTCTCCTTCTTTATCTTCTTGTTGCACTTTTTTCATAACAGACTATGTTGTCTCTTTCCTTATTTTGACATTTCTATATTTTAGTAGCTCGTGGCTGAGTGACACTAGATCCGGGGTTGGATTTGAATTGTGTTTTAATGTTGTTTAAACTTTCAAATGGATTATTATCAATATTTTTCTTCTAAAATTATTAATTTCTAAAACATAAGTTTAGATTCAACGAAATGTGTGGCTTTCTCGATTCCACGATAGGCGCTATCACGACTAAGGATTTGGGGTCGTGACAACAGAGAAATTTAGAATGCAAATTAAACAACTTCTTTAATTTTTCTCATAGATATGCCTAGTGACGGCAAAATGGATAAAAATAATAGTTATCCATCTATGTTATCCATTGAAAATATGGTTGAATAATAAACTTTTTAAAAATGGGTCAAACATGGATAAAATTCATATTATCCACTTAGAAAATTGATAACCAATAGATAACTAATTAGTTTTAACTTTTACATTTGCAAAGACTCAAATTGGGGGTTCCTCAAGTTTGGAAGGCTAGTAATTCTCCTAAAAGTGATCATATTAAAGAAGCCATATATAATATGGATATCCATATTCCTTCGGTTAATCTATTTTCTATCCGTATTTAAATGGGTCGAGCCAGATAAGTTATTCATTTTGTATTATCCATTTTGACTTGTTCATCTCCGACCCAACTCGCCCGTTTACCACCTAGGTGTGTATAGTTATATTTATTCGATCTTGAATGTGATGACCTAAAAGGTCATCTTATGTAAATTTAATTATGACCGTGTTCCGAGGCCCCAAAAGCCTCCTTTAATATCACCTCGATGTGCGTGCGCAGCCCGGGCGCGTAGCCGGGAAGCCTTTATGTGGAAACTTGATAAGGAGTTGAATTTATGATAATTAATTGAATAAAGTTGACTTTGGTCAACATTCTTGGTAAACGGACCCAGACCCGTGATCTGGCGGTCCCGAAAGGTCCGTAGCAAAATATAGGACTTGGGCGTATGCCCGGAATCGAATTCCCTGGACCCAAGTCCGAGAAATGAATTTTTAAAGAAAATTGTTTTCTGAAAATAATAAAGGCTTATGAAAATGAACCTCGATGTGAAACCTGTGTTGCCGGGCCCGTATTATGGTTCCAGAGCCCGAAACAGGTTCAATATGTATTATTTAAGTTATCTGTGAAATTTGGTAAGGAACAGACTTGATTTGACGGGTTTCGGATCTGGTGTGACCGCAGGTGCGGTTGCCCAGCCGCAGGTGCGGGACCGCTCCTGCGGTCCCAGCCTCGCAGGTGCGAAGGTTCCGCATGTGCGGTTCTTTTTCCGCAGGAGCGGAACCGCAGGTGCGACCCCAGCCCCTCTTGCCCAATTTCGCAGCTGCGAGCCCCAGCTCGCAGGTGCGAGACCGCAGGTGCGGTCCTCGAGCCGTAGGTGCGGAACCCCTGTAGGCCAGGCAGTGAAATTTCATTTAAACACAGGATTTAAGTCATTTCTTCCATTTCCATCTTCTTCCTTGTGTTATTTGAGAACTTCCAAGAGGGGGCCTTCAACCTAGTACTTGAGGTAAGTAAATTCCCTATCTAACACTAGTTTCAAACATCAATTCCTAGTTAAATTCCCTACTAAATTATCAAAACTCATGGAATTAGGTAGTAATTTTAGGGCTCTTGAGGATTTTTATGATTTTCCGTGTTAGACCATGAATTCAAGTAGAAATCACACACTAATGATCCTTAGGCAATGGGTGAGTGATCTCTTCGAGAATTTTTGGAATTTGAACATGCGGAACCGGGGTTAGAATTTGAGAATTCTTCAAGAATAGCGATTTTATTGAATAACTAGGATAATTTCCCACATTGTGCATGCATTGATTTATTTGTACACCTTTTGGCTAGTTGCGAGTCCTCGGGTGGTCCGAGGGGTAGATTCGACACGAGGTGAGTTGTAACGACCCAGCGGGTCGTTTTGTGTGTTGGGACTCCGTTCCCGTGAATGACTCTTTCCATAGCGGTTACTCGTGCCTTATGATTTGTGGGGGCAGGTAGTTCGAGATTCAGAAGTGATTTGGCCAGTTCAGGAACACTTGGTTCCTGAAGGTTAGCCTATTTGGCTAATTTTTGGTTCCCAGCAGCATTTTGAGCAAACAACCTCGGAATCGAGTTCTGGAAGCTCCAGAAGCTCCGGATGATGATTTCGAACTTGGGAGTGTGTTCGCCTCGGGTTTCTGATGACCCGGGAGTATTTCGGCACCTGAATTGGAATTCAGGATTTCATGAGATTTAGAATTCAGCCTGGAATTGGACCTTTTGATAGAATAAGGAACCTTAGAATTCACCCTACCTGTCGATGAAAAAATGGGATTTGAGAGGAGCTGAAAGCCACTTGACTCTAAGGAGGATGAGCCCTAGATGTAAAGGGGTTCTTGAACCCTTCTAAGCAATTAGAAGAGCGCGGAATTGGACCTCCCTCAAATAGATGGATCTGGGATTGATTGTGGAACCGAGCATAGAGAACCGGGGGCGGGCCAGGGTCCAAATGGAATTCCGGAACTGGCAATAGTTCCGTATAGTCATTTATGACTTGTCCGCAAAATTTGGGGTCATTGCGAGCAGTATAGACCCGTTCGGCGTATTGGTGAGCCATTGAAATTTTCTTGAAATCTTAAATTTGGAACTAAGGGGTGTTGGAGAGTGATTTAGAGTTTGGACGATATTTTTAGTGTTCTGGGAGCTCAAGCTAGTCCGTCATATGATTTGGGATTGGTTGGTGTAATTTGTCAAGGGCTCGGGTGGGCCCAGGGGTCTCCCGGACCCCAAGCGGGGTCAAAAACCAGCAATTTCATGGCTGGTGGGAATTTTCTGGTGTGACCGCCCCTGCGGTCCATGAGCCGCAGGCGCGAGGCTCGCACCAGCGGCCAATCCCTCGTAGGCGCGGCTCTAGCTGCAGGAGCAGCTTTCCTCTCGCTGGCGCACCTCCACAGGAGTGACATTCTTTCTGCAGGAGCGGACCAGGATCCGCAGGCACGACATCCCCAGGGCCCAGGCCAAATCGCAGGCGCAACCTTTTTCTCGCAGGGGCGAGTTCGCACTTGCGATCCAAAGGTCGCAGGGGTGGAAACTGCTGACCAT